>OZ017740.1:121112534-121145870 GCA_963969285.1 Odontomyia ornata
AAATTTGTGGGCATAGTTCTTGCTCTTTCGTATTTTTACTTTTAAGTAAAGGTTAAGAAACAAATCCTTACAAATTTTTACTCAATATTTGCTTTTTTATGTTTACTATAAGATAAACTTAAAATTTCGCACCAGTAATAACAAATAATTGATAATATTACAAAAATTCTTTCACAGTTATTGAATTCCAAGGAACAAAATTGTGGGCACACTGTAACGAATCTGCCCTACGCCACTGGCGACTAATACAAATGCAAATTTGCTACCATATGACTTCCTATCTCACGTCAGTTCTTACGACTGTCCATCCCACGTTATTTTTATGGGGGAATGTCAAAGTGGCACTCCGACGCAGCCATGAGGGGAAGTGATTTCTCAGAAATTTTTCGTGAAAAGCACGTGCACGCTGTCTTTTCCAGGTTGGTACGCCCGAGGTTAAAGTGTACAAACAGTGATTAAAAGTGTTATTTTATAATAAATTTTTTAGAAAATAGACAACTTCGAACTGCCCTCACACAATAGGAGTGGAAATAAGTCTGGCAACCAACGTGCGACGGCTAGGACCTACGAGCAGAATAGCGGCAGTGGCCAAACAGTGAAAAGGCTACAAGCGGGCGCAGAAGCCACGACAAGACCATTAGACAAACAAATTGCCATTCCAGCTCAGGGCATGACAAAATTCCGGGACGCTCTAACAGATCTTTTAGAAGGAAACGAAGCAAATGGTGGCGGATTAAAGAATTGAGCAAAATTATAGAGGTATTTATATGCGTATCTACGAGATGAAATGTGCGGTTGCAGAGTCTTGGTTAAGTTAGTATGAGGTTAGGAAATCAAGGGAAAATCGCAATTGGCTGGGCCGTCATTACAGTTGTTGGTATTTATCAAAAAAAAAAAAAAAAATCGGTAGACAAACAGCGTTTCGGGTGGGAAACAAGGGTCACTCGTAACAATATCAATTATGAAGAGTAGCCAATCACTACACTGCAAATTGGATATATTGGATACTACTGTGTTCAAAAACTAAGGCGACATTTGAATTTAAACTGCGCGTGTCGAAGAATTTGGAGAATTTTTTTTTAGGTTGGTACTACTGTCAGTGACATCTATGTTAAATTTACATGTCAAAATATTCATTAGTGTTTGAGATACGCGTTGTATTGTGAGCTGCTAAAAGTGAGTTTTTCGTTTTTTGCGGTGTCGAAGTTTGTTGACTTTACATTAAATTTTGTTTGCGGAATCAATTTTCTGCTGCGGATACGTTGAGGATGGTGCAGAAAGCCTTTGGTGATGAGGCTTTGTCTAAAAAAAATGTTTACAAGTGGTATAGTGAGTTCCAAGCCGGCCGTGAACCTGTCGAAGACGAAGAGCGCCCTGGGCGACCATCAACCTCTTCTCTTCTTCGATTATTGTGGTGTTGTGCATTGTGAATTCCTTCCGCCGGGCCAAACATTCAACAAGGAATATTATTTGAACGTTATGCGTCGTTTGCGTAACGCTATCCGCCTAAAAAGGCCGGAATTGTGGAAAGACAATTCTTGGTTTTCACACCACGATAATGCACCATCCCATACTGCACTCGTAATTCGTGATCATTTCGCCAAAAATTCAACCCATATCGTTCCACAACCACCGTATTTACCTGATCTGGCGCCGTGCGACTTCTGGCTGTTCAAAAGACCGCTCCGGGGACACCGTTTTGATACGATAGAGGAGATTCAAGCTGCAGCGAAGACGGAACTGAAGGCCACTAACTTTGAGGAACGGAACAAATGGAGAGGCTATGCTCATATAAGCTCCATAGAAAATGATACGACCACCTTCTGAGCATGATTGTCATTTCATTTCTCATAATTTCCACAATTTCTCCTCTCGAGAGTCCGATTGTCAATTTGACGACTAAACATGGACGCGAAATTTACCTGGCGCGTGAGATACGATTCGGAATTTAGTCGTTTTTTCGGTTCAAGAACGTGTCCGAAGGTACATATTGACTGTAGTGGAAGTAATATTACACCTGGTTTAGGGATATCAATATTTTAAGGAGTGACATTGTAAATCGGAGCGAGGAACTCAATTAAAAGTGTAATGTGCGTTATTGCTAGAAAACGATGGGTTATCGATACGAAGTGTTTTCTATCCTAAAGAGCCATAATGCTTTATTTGTATTCAATGCTATTTTTTTGTTCTGTGAAGTGTTATTTGCAATAAAATCATATTTACGAGTGCATAAGCGTTTGTTTACTTTCTTGTGACAACCCATTGGGTTCCCCTTAACTAGCTTTAGAATCACGGTCGCAGGGGTAGGTGCAAAAAGACACGTAGTTACGTATGCGGTCGCAGGGGTAGTTGCGACAACGTGTACATATGGATTTCCACTCCGGTTTTATCTTGTTCCTCAAAGGCCACTAATGAATATTTTGACATGTTAATTTGACATAGATGTCACTGACAGTAGTACCAACCTAAAAAAAAATAATTCCTCAAAACCTTCGACGCGCGCAGTTTAAATTCAAATGTCACCTTAGTTTTTGGTCACAGTAGTATATATAAAGAAGGGAGCGAAATGCGTGACATTATCGCAGATTTAATTTCCCCAACCTATAACATCGCGAAGTGGTTGGTAGAAGAGTGCAAATGGATTGAAAATACGCAAGGGAAGAGAAATGACAAAAACTTGTTTGAATCAATAGAGAAGCTTAACAACATCGAAACCATCAAAGAACATGAAAAAATTGTATCCTTTGATGTGAGGCGCTTTTTTCGAGCATCCCGATTAAACAAGCAATCTACCAAAACGAGAAATGGCGAGAAAAATCATTAACAAACGGAGCAGATAAAAGGAAAAGAATTCAAACATAGTACAACTGGCAAGACTGCATGAACGAGAGTTTCTTTACATTCCGGGGTAACTATTACAAGGTAACAAGCAGGCTAGCCATGGGGACCCCTCTATCATAGAAGTTGGCGAAAATTTGCATGGCAGCACTAGAACAAGGCATGGAAGGAAAAGGAATACTTCCAAAAATGTGGCTTAGATACGTGCACGACACACTTGCAACAACCATAACGGACAACATGCAACAGCACCTAGAAGACATGAACAAGGTTAACAAAAGCATACAAGTTTCGGTCGAAGAAAGGAAAGAGGGAAAACTACCATTCCTAGATTTAATGCTCCTGAGGAACAATGGGAGAATGGATTTTCAATCTACAGAAAATTGTCAACCACACAAAGGGAATAGTCACTACATAAAACCATTCATAACAACACAAAATGGCGGCATAAATTGCATGATCCATAAGCTCATAGCAGTACCGATGAATGTAGAACATTTTAACAAGGAATCAAAGTATATTATAGACACAGTAAAGAAGAAAGGGGTTGATGCACAAATTATCAAAAATATGGTAAAAGGAAGATAAAGTGAAACGAAATGAAAAACTTTACCACTCCGAAATCAGACAGGGAAAAGCCACGAAAAATTGCAATAGGAGGAGACTACCCCAAAGCATACAATGAACAAACCAAAAGATTGGCAACGACGAGGTTTGCAGAGCACATAAACGAAACCGCGCTAGCAAAGAAAAATGGACGCGAAACATACATCAAGACACGTCATCGAGGATCTGCATAAATTTACAATAGAGAAACTACGGGCGGTAAAGCAAGTAAGGATGGAGTGCGAATTGAATATTAACGAGACCATAGCAATTAGCCAAGTAACTGATGATCGAAGATTAAATACGCATCCAGGCAACAACTGTACGAGATGGCTTAACTATAGGTAATTAAATGTAAGATAAATTAATATAGTTAATAAGCTATTGACGGTCCCAAGCCAGTTTGAGAAAGGAAGAGGAAACCCCTTGTTTCCCCAACCAACAGCTTCCATGATTTCTCATCCCAAACCCCCCAATTAAATGGTAGTAAATGCTCTCGAGGTCGCACATTGGGTTTACTGGTTCCCCAATAATAGGAAATCAAATGCCAAGAAATGCTAATAACTATAAATACATCTACAGTTCTGCTACTAAATCCTACTTACAACTCCTTTGTGGGAACGCAAAAGGGTGAAGGCGAGTCTTTCGCACCTGATACCGGAATCGAGGTAATGCACACGCCACCGGAGTCGAGGCTGCTGTGCGACGGGCTGACTCCCCGTCCCTGGAAAACCCTACAAAGTTTCGAAACCTGCAGATGGGCCTTGGAATGGGCTGGAATTACGACAACGACTTGTAATGAATTTTCTCTTTTCAGATCGAACGCGGAACCGACCTCTCATCGGTTCTAGACGTTAAGTCTGAGTAGTGCCAACGGATGGTACCAACAGGTCAACCAATCCGTGCACCGTAACCCATTCATGCGGTGACTGCTTGTCGGCCAGCTAGTTCGGAGAGGATTTCGGTCGCGGGTCTCCGAATGGATTACGCTCAATAACAATATTTCAGTCACCTGAACTTGCCCGTTTTTCAAACGCGTCAACAATTACTCATCCAGAACGAGAAACCTACATTACGTTAATTCTGGATGTGATCTATCCACAGATCTCAAATCAAAAACGCTACAAAAACCCATAGGCGCGTTACCGATTCACCGACGCGGTACCGAAAAATATGCTACTCGAACTTAAACCGAAGAAAACTACTCTAAAGAAATGACGAAACAATCAAAGGTACCGCGTACCGCGCGCGACGCGAAACCGACTTCAGCGGATTTGCCGAAACCCTAACCTCGCGACGGCATACCTGCCCTGCACTTCCCTTTCACGCTGAAAAAGAACGAGCCACTGAAAAGGAAAGTCGTTAGTTATCTAGCAATTCATGTTATTTTTATTTAGTTCCTAAAAATATGTATAATTTTTCTATTAATATTTCTATTTTTATCTATCCTTATCCTGTAAGCTACTTTAATTAAATATCCTATTTTGTCGTAATCTGTATGAGAATTTTATACAATTAATTATTCGTGTTTAATATTAGGTTTAATGATTATTGAAAAATACGGTTAATAGCCATTTTACTAATCCTTGTTCAAATTTGTTGAAATTGATTTTCTCCTTAATAATTCAAAGGTTAAAAGAGTATGGAACTAATGTAACATAACTAAGCTAAAGTAAAGTAAACTAAGATAATGCAAATTATCGTGTTGTGGTTGGTTGGTTGTCATGTGTTCATATTATTAGTAAATGATTTTTGCTTCATCTAAATACAAAATTAGGCTCAGTCGTTTGTTACTCGAACAAATCCGCCTTGTTGTGTATTTAAATTAAGTGCTCTCTCTGTCGGTGTGCTGTCTACTTTTCGTTCCAGCTTGCCGTTTACGCGTTCTCTTGACAGTTGTTCAGGTTGTTAATTCTGTTGTGTTAATGTAATAATCGATACATAAACTAAAGTTAAATCTTTACATGCTTCTAAATCCTGCAATACATTTAAATTGATGTTATTAACTTACGTCTGAAATTCTACCGTTTTGTTTGTTTTTATCTAGTGTAATTAAATTTAAGTTGCATATATTGTATCGTTATCCTTTATAATTAAATTAGCTAAATAGATTTTTCGTTTCAGTTTGATAAAATTTCATTCTCTTATTTATCGTGTTTTCTTAAATGGGTTAGTTGTAGGGTTTCTAGATTATTTGTGTATTATTATTACTAAGTGTTTGTTTTGCTCTAGGTGTTTATTTTAAATGGGTTTATATTTGTTGTAATTAAATGATTACGTCAGGCAATTTTGAACTTATTCCATAAAAATATTTCTTAATATTTTTGGGCCGAATGACTAGGAGAACTTCTAATTTTCTTTAATTCTTACTTTTTTTTCAGATTCAATAAAAACAAACACCAGCCCACAACACTCAACTTTCAATAAATATTTAGAACTATATTAACTTGTTGTTAAAATATTTTTCTACAACTAACATTTCTGCATACTATTTAGGTATATGATGATGTTTCTACTAAGCATTCTGAATCGATGCAAACGGAATGCTTATTCGCATAAAATTTACTATACAATTAACAAAATTTGAGTTTATGTACAAAATGATATCAACTGTGGCGCCATAACATGAAATTTTGCTTATATTTATGACAAAATAATTAATTTAATTAATCTTTGATAGTTACAAAATTCGTTCAGCCTTATTTCATTAAGTTGTAAATATTCAAATGTACAAGCAAATCTTTTCTTTAAGCCAATCACCTTGATATCACGTTTAAATCTCGAATGTAAATATTGTGCAGTTTTATCTAACTATTTTTTTTTAAATGGAAACCAGCTGACTCTGAGATAAATCCTGATTTCATGTTATGACATCCAGAGTTTAAAAGTAGGTAACGAGTGATATTAGAAACTGTAACCTGAATTGTCCTCCTTTCCAGATATGACACTCTCCTGAGCCGCATTTTTGATAACGTGAGAAGCATACCCGCGAATAACGTTGATAACTTTTAAGAGCATATGTTTATACCGTACAATGTACGTTGCTGAATCGAAGACTGCAATCTGTACTGCGGATTGCAAGCGATATGCCAATTGATCAATCTGAACAAAGTAGCAAGCATTACTTCGAATTTCCGCATTAAGAAGTGTCAAATCATTTTGGTGTTGAATTATTCTCCTACTGGATTCATTAAGAGAAATTGTTTTATCGAAGGTATATTCCCACTTAGTCCGCAGTTCACGCAACGTTAAATTTGATGAGGTGATCAGCCGCTGCATAGCTTCGCAATAATAGCAGCAAAGCTCTAGTGGATCACAATACCGAGTCAGTTCATTGTCACAATTGTCACCACTTTTCCAAAAGACATCAGACCGTTCAAGAAAATTGTTTACATTATCATACGAACGCAACAATTTTCGTTCAGGATTCCTTCTCATAGCGCGCGATGGTCTTCTGATGCCTTTCCGCTCACCTAGACAAAACATTCTAATAATTTCTACGTTTTCTTAACTAAACTAACCTCTTTCATGATTGGAGCCCGCCGATCCTCTTGCTGAGTTTGACAGAGTTCTCTTTTGTTTCCGAAACCTTTCAGCGCGTACAACGAGCTTACCCGGAGATTCTCGTACACTTAACCACCAGCATAATTGGTACAACTATAACATTTCTTGGAAGTTAATGTAACAATTGCCCACTTTTTACGGGAAACACAGAAACTTCACGAATTTTGCGATTCACGACAATGGACACGATTAGCAGACGACAGCAACGAAAAACGAAGCCGACATGTGGCTGTCAAAAATCCCGGTTGTCACGTCGGACAAAACATCTGTGTGTGGAATGGCACGCCATATGGCGGCAATGTGCCTCTCCAGATGTCGCCAGTGGCATAGTTTTCTCGATGGCCACGGTGGAGGGGCATTTCCAGATGGCTATGTCTCGAAATGTGCCGGGGTTGGATTAATTCTATATTTCGAATATTTATATCCACGGATCTAAATATTTGGACAGAAAAAAAAATATTTTCTGCACAACGATATCCGCACGACAGATGAAGTCCGCTGGCACTTCGAGGACAAATCCATCTGGCCGGTTACAAGGGTTCGGGATCGGAATCACTTCGATTCCCGGGCGTAGGCGTCACATTACACATTCCCCCCCCCAAAATCGAAGTAATTACGATCCCGTCTCCTATATAAAAGGTCTTGGTTAGGGCCGTGGCGGGTCGAAGGTCGGTTTCGAAGGATAGGCTACAACCATGTTCGTGAAGACTCGACAGTGACTATATAGTAGGGAGTCGGGTGTTATTCGGAGGTCTTCGTCTAAGCAGAGATTGGGGTAAGCCAAGGTTTCTCGTGGGAATTAGTTGCACTTCATCGTCTAAGGTCTTTTGCGCGGTAAATTCCCAGGGTCTTACCAGTCATGTCCGCGATGAGGTATCGGGTGGGGCTTATGACTTGTATGACTCGACACTTCACGAATTTCTTGTCTAGTTTGGCATTGTAATGTCGGGTGGCATCGCTCTGTCGGAAGTTTCGACGATATATTTCGTCGCCGGCCTTAAAGCCAGAAGGATGAGATCGCAAGTTGTACCGCTCCTCTCCCATCCGTCTACTTTCTTCAATCTTCTCCCGCAGTTGATCTCGCAGAAGTTGGAGCTTTTCGTGCGGTTCTAGAACCACGATTGGGTCCTCTAGCGATTTCAGCTGCCGCAATAGCCGGTAAGCGCTCCCATGACAGATCATGTACTGGCCGAACACTGCGAAATACGGCGAAATGCCGGTAGTGGCGTGGTACGACGAGCGCAGCGCACTAGTGATGGCGGACAATTTGCGATCCCAGTCCCTCTGATTCGGGTGGACATAGGCGCGAATGGCCGCTATGAGCGTACGATTCAGTCGTTCGGATGCGTTGGCTTGTGGTGAATAGACGGCAGTTCGTTGGTGGATGATGCCGTATTTGGACATTAGGTCTCGGAATTTGCTGGAGGTGAACTGGACCCCATTGTCGGAGACAAGTTTCTCCGGAACTCCAAACATGTGAAAGACTCGGTTCTCCAAGAAGCTGATTATAGGTCCAGTGTGCATGTTACGTAGTGGTTCTATGATAGGGAATTTAGAGAGCTGGTCCAGGACCACGACAGCTCCCGTGTGACCCGAAGCAGATCGAGGGTAAGGACCGATAAGATCAATGTACAAGCGCTGGAACACGCGTTCGGGGACCTCAACCTTACCCATGGGTGGCCGAAGAATGGTGTTGGGCGCTTTAGTGCACTTGCATAGCTCGCAGGAGGCTACGTACGCTTTTATCTGTTGTGCCATCTTAGGCCAAAAGAAACAGGTTTTCAACCGCCTAAGTGTACGACCGTATCCGCCGTGCGCACTTGTTGGGTGGTCATGAGCCCGTCTGATAAGATCAGTGGTTAATTCTTCGGGCACCCACAACTTCCACTGTTCTTCTTCTTGTATGGGGTCTCCGGATGCGTGTCCCATCCGCTTATAAATAAATCCATCCGTCAACCGCAGTTCAGGAAGCTGGGGCTGTTGATTCTGGATAGTGTGAATCAGTTGTGTGTAGGTTGCTGACTTGAAGGCAGGATGGTCCAAATCGATCAATTGGGGGCTGTCGTCCTCTTGGACCAACTCGGCTCCTTCAGGGGCGAACATTCTGGATAGGGTGTCGGGGACTACATGCTGGCTTCCTTGTCGGTGGCGAATTGTGAAGTCAAATGCCTGTAGTTTCAGTGCCCACCTTGCCAATCTGCCGTTGAGATCAGTCTGGCTCATTAGCCATTTCAGAGAAGCGTGATCCGTAACGACTTCAAAGGTGTGTCCCTCCACATAGGCTCGGAAGCGTTTCACTGCCAACACCGCGGCTAGACATTCCTGCTCGGAGACCGTGTAATTTCGCTGGGCTGGGTTCAGCTTGTGAGACATGAAGGCTATAGGTCTCTCCTCGCCGTCTTGTGCAACCTGGACTAAGACTGCTCCCACCCCATGTTGACTCGCGTCGCAATGGATTGAGAACGGTTTGTCAAAGTCCGGGCTGTGCAGTACGGGGGCTGTAGTCAGACTCTTCTTTAGCTCTTCAAAGGCTCGCAAGCTGGGCTCTTCCCAGACGAATTTACGTCCCTTACGCAGCATGTCGGTCAAAGGAGTGGTTATGGTGGCATAGTCACGTACAAAACGCTGGTACCATCCGCATAAACCTAAGAATCGGCGTAACTGTTTGGTGGTCTTGGGTAGTGGAAAAACGTCAATCGCTTGAGTCTTTTCCGGATCGGTCTTGATATGGCCATGCCCAATGATGTGACCTAAATACTTCACCTCCGTCATCACAAACTGGCTCTTCCTTATGTTGATGGTTAATCTTGCCCTCCGGATGTGTAGAGCCACCTCCTGAAGCAGGTCGATGTGTTCATCGAAGGTCTCGGTTATAAGCAACAGATCGTCCAAGTAAACGAAAACTTGGTGCCGCAAATGAGGTGGTATCACCTTATCCATAAGGCGCGGCATTGTTTGGGGGGCATTACACAATCCGAATGGCATGGTCACGCATTGATATAGGGGCCGACCTGGGACTGTGAAGGCTGTTTTCTCCTTTGAACCGGGGTCCAAAGGAATTTGCCAGAAGGCGTCCTTGAGGTCTAAGCTCGTGATGAAATGGGCTTTAGGCAATCGACTCAAAATGCCTTCGATCAACGGTAGAGGATATGCGTCCTTGACTGTGACGGCGTTCAAGCGTCTGGCATCTAAGCATAACCGGACCTTGTTCGGCTTGACAACTAAGGTGACTGGGGAAGCCCACGCGCTCTGTGATTCTTCGATTACGCCTAATGATAGCATTCGATCCACTTCGGCATATAACGATTTTTCCTTCGCCGGAGATATGGCGAAATGTCTCTGTTTTATGGGTTTAGCGTCCCCCACATCTATAGTGTGGAACACCAGGGCAGTCCGCCCGAGACCTTCTTTCTCGTGCGATGGAAAAGCCGATATAGCCGAGTCAAGACGCAGTTGCTGAGTTACATCCAGTGTATGCCGTAATAAGTTAGTGGGTTGAGATTGGTCAGGAACGGTGGTGACGGACTCCAGGGTCGAACCGGAAAATAGTGCCGGGGCCAAGTTAAATTTTCGAACGAAATCCACTCCTAAATAAAGATTCTGGGTTAACTGAGGTATAATGAAAAATTCCATAGGTTTAGTTACCCCTTTAAAGGTGACATCCGTCATAATTTTTCCCACTACAGAGTGACGAGTTCCGTCCGCCGTGCTTAACCAGGAGGTGAAATGACGGATTTGGTCCGCGTGCTTTGCCAGTACCTCCCCTGCAAACTCGGCAGATATGCAATTCACACTGGCTCCCGTATCGACTAAGCCTGATACTCGTTTTTGCAGGAGGTGTACTGACGCATATGGCCGAACATCATCCCTCAATAATTCGTCTAAGTATATGTCCTTCAACACTTTCCTCGACTGCCTGACTTTTCTCCAGAAGCTCCGCATCCGACGCGTGGCTCGCTTGCTTCGCGGTGGGACAGTTGTGGCCAACTCCTCATGGAAGATGCGCTGGCGAGTAGCCAAGTAATTCCGCACCCTGACATGAAAAGGTTTTACATGCCAAGGAACTTTCGTCTCGCTATCATTTCCCTGCGCGTTGGCCTCGGCGAAGGACGGCGGCGGTTGTGGAACTTCGGGAGAATTGTGGTTAGCGGTGCGAGTCAGCAGAGTTGGAGTCCTGTTGGGAGCTGGGTCATAACTAGTGATGGGATCTGGATTGGTTCGTCCGGGGTTTAGGAGTGCCGACGGGTGGTCGCGGCACTCGGTGGCAAGTTTTTTCGCCCTTTGCAATTTGCACAGTCAGGTGCGTATGTGTCGGCCTTTCCGCATCGGTAGCAGAAAAGCGTTGCCTCCGCTGGACATGCATAGAACCGATGTCCCGGTTGTCGGCAGTTCCAACAGACCGTCGGGCTAGTAATTGCTTCAAGGGAGGGTCGATTAATCAATGCTGGGTCCTCAAGCTCCGGTGGTGCTCCGCTCCTCGGTACTGGTACTGGATCAGCAAGTAGGTGGTCAGCTGCCATCAACTCCGCGGTGTGATGATTTCGGGGATTTGGTCCCGTTATGCGAGGTTGTGGACGGAAGGTACCACGCCGCTCATCCAAGTGTTCTTGTCTGCGGGCATGGAGGCGCAATCCCTGTATGGTGTTGATGGGAAAATGCAGAAGGCTGTTCTGGAGATCCCAGCGCATATTCTCTCTGATAATTTCTACCAATTCGTCCTCGGGCATGGTATTTCGCAGGCGAGTGCTCAATCTCACTATACTGGTGTAGTACTGGTCGAACGGTTCGTGAGCGCCTTGTTTCCGTTTCTTTATTTGCTCTCTTAGCTCTCTCTCAGTGAAGCCATCCTCAAATCGATTGCGGAAGGCTGCACTGAAAGAGTGCCAAGTGGGACGTGGCGTTGACTCTTTAAAGCTCCAGTACCAGTCGGCAGCGTCGCCGCTGAACAAAAGATGTGCATGCCGGAGGAAGGCCGAGGAATCACCTCCCAGGGTGCTGGATACCAACGCCTGAATCCGGAAAAGGAACCGGTCCGCCGATATCATATCGTTGAACCCTGCAAAGTTCAGGCGCCAACTCTCCATGATACGAGGCGTCGGGTCTCGAAAAAGTGTCAATGCGTTCCCGGGGGGAATCACACCCTCTGTTGACCTGTTGTACTGTACTGCCTCGGGGGCTAGAGGTACCAACGGAGGTCCGGTATTGTGTCGCGGTCTATATTCGGGAGCTCTGGGATCCATTCCCGAGTTCCTGGGAGGTGGGACCCATTGCTCGGATTGTCGGGAGTGGGGCATCGCCACACTGGGATTTGGCTCCCAGCCAAGCGGAGTTCTCACGCGGCTGGGTGGTTGGCTCAACGGGAGATTCTGGATCTTTCCCTCCAGGCTGCCAATCCTCTCCGACATATCCCTCATCAACGCCACGAGGGTGTCAATGGAGTGGACGGAAGGCATGGTTGTCACCTCGGACACGACACTTGCAGCCGGAACTTCACCGCCTACTGCTCCTTGCAGGTCTAAGAGTGGTTGTGACGGTTCGGCTTCTGGAGCTCCTTTCACCACTGCTCCACGCGTTGGTAGGGGCGTTCCGATGGGGACGTCTAGGGCGGTCCGCTCGATGGGTCGCCGACATAATGGACACAGCTCGGACGTGAGGAGGAGCTGTTGGACACAGGCACGGTGGAATAGATGTCCACAATCCAACCGCACGCTGTCTACCCCCTCCACTACGTCCTCGAAACAGATCCCGCAGTTCGCGGGTTGGACCGTTTTGGACCGGGTCCACCGCTTATCGGGAGTCCGCTTCGTTGCCATTTTTTGGTTCTGTCTGGTGTGAGGTAAAAGTAAGTTTTTTAATACAAAAAAATAAGAAGAAAAGGTTAACCCTACTATATAGATGAAAAAGCCTAAAAATAACTTCGTGGCCGAAAGTGGCGAGCTATATATTAAGTGGGAAAAAAAATGTATTTAAAGTATACTTTCCTTTTCAGTGGTCGACTCCTCCAACGGGAAAAGAGAGTGCGTGGTAATCTGCCGAAGAAAGGGTGCTTTTGGTCGATTTACGAAAATTATCCCATAACCCACATACATTACAAACCGTTTCTAAACTACGTTAAAGTGACTCGACGAGACAAGTGGTAGAGCTACCGTAACGACTTTGTACGCGGTCAAAATTCCCGACGCGTGGAAGCATTCCGGGCTTCGCAACTCCAGCATACGCCACCGAACGTTGAACCGATACCACTCGTCTAACACGCATAAGAAATAGTTAGAATCCTCCCGCGACATAAAGGCAAGGTAGCCTTCTATTTTCTTGAGAGTCCATGCTGATAGGTAAACCCATCAGACTGGCAGTTCCATCAAGAAAATAGAAGGTCCTTACAGGGGTTAGCCTAGGACAACACATCGGAAGGATTCTGTCGCGAAAGCAAAATCAAACAAAGGAGAGCGGAAGCTACAACTCACGTGAAGCGACTGCGAGTGTATATCACACAACTCCACTGCTCCTGTTAGTGGGACTCGAGTACCAAAGTACCTTACATCCTCCGTAAAGGACCAACTCGTCAGAAGACGCGAAGTTCTTTCCCCCTTAGGATGTTTTTGGCCCCACGTTGGGCGCCATTTGTAATGAATTTTCTCTTTTCAGATCGAACGCGGAACCGACCTCTCATCGGTTCTAGACGTTAAGTCTGAGTAGTGCCAACGGATGGTACCAACAGGTCAACCAATCCGTGCACCGTAACCCATTCATGCGGTGACTGCTTGTCGGCCAGCTAGTTCGGAGAGGATTTCGGTCGCGGGTCTCCGAATGGATTACGCTCAATAACAATATTTCAGTCACCTGAACTTGCCCGTTTTTCAAACGCGTCAACAATTACTCATCCAGAACGAGAAACCTACATTACGTTAATTCTGGATGTGATCTATCCACAGATCTCAAATCAAAAACGCTACAAAAACCCATAGGCGCGTTACCGATTCACCGACGCGGTACCGAAAAATATGCTACTCGAACTTAAACCGAAGAAAACTACTCTAAAGAAATGACGAAACAATCAAAGGTACCGCGTACCGCGCGCGACGCGAAACCGACTTCAGCGGATTTGCCGAAACCCTAACCTCGCGACGGCATACCTGCCCTGCACTTCCCTTTCACGCTGAAAAAGAACGAGCCACTGAAAAGGAAAGTCGTTAGTTATCTAGCAATTCATGTTATTTTTATTTAGTTCCTAAAAATATGTATAATTTTTCTATTAATATTTCTATTTTTATCTATCCTTATCCTGTAAGCTACTTTAATTAAATATCCTATTTTGTCGTAATCTGTATGAGAATTTTATACAATTAATTATTCGTGTTTAATATTAGGTTTAATGATTATTGAAAAATACGGTTAATAGCCATTTTACTAATCCTTGTTCAAATTTGTTGAAATTGATTTTCTCCTTAATAATTCAAAGGTTAAAAGAGTATGGAACTAATGTAACATAACTAAGCTAAAGTAAAGTAAACTAAGATAATGCAAATTATCGTGTTGTGGTTGGTTGGTTGTCATGTGTTCATATTATTAGTAAATGATTTTTGCTTCATCTAAATACAAAATTAGGCTCAGTCGTTTGTTACTCGAACAAATCCGCCTTGTTGTGTATTTAAATTAAGTGCTCTCTCTGTCGGTGTGCTGTCTACTTTTCGTTCCAGCTTGCCGTTTACGCGTTCTCTTGACAGTTGTTCAGGTTGTTAATTCTGTTGTGTTAATGTAATAATCGATACATAAACTAAAGTTAAATCTTTACATGCTTCTAAATCCTGCAATACATTTAAATTGATGTTATTAACTTACGTCTGAAATTCTACCGTTTTGTTTGTTTTTATCTAGTGTAATTAAATTTAAGTTGCATATATTGTATCGTTATCCTTTATAATTAAATTAGCTAAATAGATTTTTCGTTTCAGTTTGATAAAATTTCATTCTCTTATTTATCGTGTTTTCTTAAATGGGTTAGTTGTAGGGTTTCTAGATTATTTGTGTATTATTATTACTAAGTGTTTGTTTTGCTCTAGGTGTTTATTTTAAATGGGTTTATATTTGTTGTAATTAAATGATTACGTCAGGCAATTTTGAACTTATTCCATAAAAATATTTCTTAATATTTTTGGGCCGAATGACTAGGAGAACTTCTAATTTTCTTTAATTCTTACTTTTTTTTCAGATTCAATAAAAACAAACACCAGCCCACAACACTCAACTTTCAATAAATATTTAGAACTATATTAACTTGTTGTTAAAATATTTTTCTACAACTAACATTTCTGCATACTATTTAGGTATATGATGATGTTTCTACTAAGCATTCTGAATCGATGCAAACGGAATGCTTATTCGCATAAAATTTACTATACAATTAACAAAATTTGAGTTTATGTACAAAATGATATCAACTGTGGCGCCATAACATGAAATTTTGCTTATATTTATGACAAAATAATTAATTTAATTAATCTTTGATAGTTACAAAATTCGTTCAGCCTTATTTCATTAAGTTGTAAATATTCAAATGTACAAGCAAATCTTTTCTTTAAGCCAATCACCTTGATATCACGTTTAAATCTCGAATGTAAATATTGTGCAGTTTTATCTAACTATTTTTTTTTAAATGGAAACCAGCTGACTCTGAGATAAATCCTGATTTCATGTTATGACATCCAGAGTTTAAAAGTAGGTAACGAGTGATATTAGAAACTGTAACCTGAATTGTCCTCCTTTCCAGATATGACACTCTCCTGAGCCGCATTTTTGATAACGTGAGAAGCATACCCGCGAATAACGTTGATAACTTTTAAGAGCATATGTTTATACCGTACAATGTACGTTGCTGAATCGAAGACTGCAATCTGTACTGCGGATTGCAAGCGATATGCCAATTGATCAATCTGAACAAAGTAGCAAGCATTACTTCGAATTTCCGCATTAAGAAGTGTCAAATCATTTTGGTGTTGAATTATTCTCCTACTGGATTCATTAAGAGAAATTGTTTTATCGAAGGTATATTCCCACTTAGTCCGCAGTTCACGCAACGTTAAATTTGATGAGGTGATCAGCCGCTGCATAGCTTCGCAATAATAGCAGCAAAGCTCTAGTGGATCACAATACCGAGTCAGTTCATTGTCACAATTGTCACCACTTTTCCAAAAGACATCAGACCATTCAAGAAAATTGTTTACATTATCATACGAACGCAACAATTTTCGTTCAGGATTCCTTCTCATAGCGCGCGATGGTCTTCTGATGCCTTTCCGCTCACCTAGACAAAACATTCTAATAATTTCTACGTTTTCTTAACTAAACTAACCTCTTTCATGATTGGAGCCCGCCGATCCTCTTGCTGAGTTTGACAGAGTTCCCTTTTGTTTCCGAAACCTTTCAGCGCGTACAACGAGCTTACCCGGAGATTCTCGTACACTTAACCACCAGCATAATTGGTACAACTATAACATTTCTTGGAAGTTAATGTAACAATTGCCCACTTTTTACGGGAAACACAGAAACTTCACGAATTTTGCGATTCACGACAATGGACACGATTAGCAGACGACAGCAACGAAAAACGAAGCCGACATGTGGCTGTCAAAAATCCCGGTTGTCACCTCGGACAAAACATCTGTGTGTGGAATGGCACGCCATATGGCGGCAATGTGCCTCTCCAGATGTCGCCAGTGGCATAGTTTTCTCGATGGCCACGGTGGAGGGGCATTTCCAGATGGCTATGTCTCGAAATGTGCCGGGGTTGGATTAATTCTATATTTCGAATATTTATATCCACGGATCTAAATATTTGGACAGAAAAAAAAATATTTTCTGCACAACGATATCCGCACGACAGATGAAGTCCGCTGGCACTTCGAGGACATATCCATCTGGCCGGTTACAAGGGTTCGGGATCGGAATCACTTCGATTCCCGGGCGTAGGCGTCACATTACAGACTTCGGGAACGAAAATAGGACTTTGTCATTGGGTCCTGGAATGTCAGACCATTCAATTATCCTGGCGCTGTTAAGAACATTTTACAACAGGCGAGTCGATATAAATTAAACATACTGGCAATCCAGGAAACGAACTGGACTGGAAATTATATTCAGGACATGAGATCCCACACAATATTCAAAAGTAGGAAGCCTACAGAAAAAAGATAATTCGGAGTGGCCTTCATTGTGCATAGGAAGTTCAAATCGCACGTTTTTGATTTTAAGGCACTCAATGAACGGGTGTGTGCGATCCGAATAAAAGCGATATTCTTCAAAATCTGGCAGATTAATGTCCACGCCCCCGGCCGAAGAAAAGGACAAAGAAACGGAGGAAACGTTCTACAATCTCCTGGGGAGACTAGACGACTCATTGCCTACAAACGGCCTTTGGGAGATTTCAACGCTAAGGCAATAAGCTATCTCATTGGGCAATAACTGGAGGATATAGAAGCATGATGAGACAAATGACAACGGCCAGCACTTGATTGACTTTGCATGTAGCAGAAATCTATTCATACGTTTGTCTTGCTTCCCACATCGGCGCACTTATAAAATGACCAGGGTATCACCGGGTGGTAACACACAAAACCAGACCGACCATGTTTTGATCCAACAACGTTGGGCCTCAAGCATAGTTGACGTCCGTACATACCAAGGAGCCAGTTGTAACTCAGATCATTTTATCAGACGTTTCGCTGAAAATAAGCAATGTGCGCTGGATAGAAGTGAAAGCGGCTATTAAGACCGTGACAAAACTGATGATCGGACATCAAGCCCGGCGCAAGAGAAATAATTGATTCGATGATGAGAGGCAGAATGCGTTAGACAAAAAGAATCAAGCGTATGAAGAATACGTAGATACGAAAACTAGGACGAAGAGAGAACACTATGAAAATCTCAGCAGAGTAGCAAATAAAATAATTAGAATTAAGAAAAGAAAATACGATGACGACCAATTGAGAAGTATAGATGTAAGCCTAGCAAGCAATTACGAAAGACAAGCATACGAAGTAGTGAAAAGCCTGAAACGTGGTTATCAGCCCAAAACCACGCTCTGTCGGGATGACATCGGTAATATCATCGATGATGAAACCAAGATTGAGGAAAGATGGGCATCATATTTCAAGAACCTCCTTAATCCAGTGCACAGCTCCAGAACATTGGAGCCTTTAGATGTCTGTGGAGAGCTTCCATTGACCCCACCAACCCTTGATGAAGTTTCTTCCATCATCAAAGCCCAAAAGAATAATAACGCTTTATTATCGATGAGATTCCAGTGGAGCTCATCAAATATGATGAGCAGTGTTCATAAACCTATTCACAAAGTCATCCAGCACATTTGGAAACCAGGGCATATGCCGAAAGAGTGGAGCCAATCAATTATATTCCCTATCCACAAAAGAGGTGATAAGCTACAGTGCGAAAATTATAGAGGCATATCACTACTTCGTACGGCGTACAAAATATTTTCAAAATTCTTAGAAAATAAAATCCAATCATACGCTAAAAGTATTATAGGGGAGCATCAAGGAGGTTTTAGAGCAGGTAGATCGACAATAAACCAATCGTTCACAGTCGAGCAGGTTCTTGAAAAATGCTGGAAGTTCAACATAGACGTACACCAAATTTTCGTTGACTTCAAGCAAGCATACGACAGTGTTGATCGTAACGTACTGTACCAAATGCTGCTTTGCTTTGGCATCCCAGCCAAATTAGTCCGTCTTAACAAAATGACAATGACGTTGATGACCTCCCAGGTCCACATCAATAATTAACTCACCGATGTCTTTGACACTAATACCAGACTAAAACAGGGCTGGCCCCATTGCTATTCAATTTGGCTCTGGAGTACGTTATATGGAAGCTACCTGTCGATACATGGGGTACATTACCATACAAGTCGAGCCAAGTAGTGGCCTATGCGGATGACATCAACATTTTGTCACGGTTATTAATAACTGCCAAAGTACTCTTCTTGAAACTCGACAGTGAAGCAAAGCAGGTAGGGCTACAAATCAATGAGAATAAAACAGAGCTCATGAGGCAGTCAAGGGAAAATACATCAATTACACAAAATAGAACACTTGGCGAATATATTATCGAAAATGTGAGCAAATTTGTGTATTAAGGCGGCAAAATAACGAAAACCAGTAATGAAAGAGACAAAATACACCGCAAAATACAGCTCACATATAAAATATTTTTACCGTTTTGACGATCCTGAAGACCAGCTGCATACACAGGAAAACAAAGTTCCAAGTATACAAATCTGTGATAAAACCTGTGTTATGCTATAGGTGTGAAACATGAACCCTAACCCAAGCATCCGCAAATATATTGAACGCCTTTGAGCGACGGGTTCTGAGGCGAATAATCGGAGCGAACCTAGACGGGGACAAATGGCGAATTCGAAACAACCATGAGCTGTATGAAATTTTTGACTAGCTGGAGGTCTCAAGGATTGTAAAACTGCGGAAGCTCACATGGGCTGGACACATGAATCGTATGGACGATCAATAGATACCCAAAAATGTGTTTGTTGGGAGAACTGAAGGCCGGAGACAGTGGGGAAACCAAGGAAACGCTGGTCTGACTCAGTCGAAGAAAAAAACGCGGTGAATGGACTGAGACAGCTGGGGGCTATTTGCAAGAAGAAGAAGAAGAATATGCCAATGTGGATGTAATGGGCATTAAGTTCTCCGTAAGATCTGCTAGATATATTATTTATTTATTTTTACTTGTCAAGCCAAAAAAGGCAATCACAAAAACGTAATTGTATTCAAACAAACTCTGAGAGTAGATGTATGTATATTTAACAATGAAAACTTATTTGAATGCCACAGCTTTCTTATTTTTGAAGCTTAGTTTTGAGATAGAAGGAGAGTTAGTGCACTCAAAAAATTGAAAATCTTGCAATACCTACTAATAGGCTCGTTGTTTGCGTAGGTGGTTTTATGTAGCTCTTCATGCAGCAAACTCGTATTTTTAGTACGTTTAATAGTTTCCTTGAACATGAATCTGCTTGCTAGTGATGCAACATTTACTATGTTTTTGATTACATTACAAACAAAGCAGGAGCTTAAGATAGTTCTTTGAGATGAGAGCAAGGAAAGGTTCAAAATATTAAGTCTTTGCTGGTAAGACACCAAGTTGGCGAAATCCCTTGGGTTATCAAATTCTCGCAAGGCAAAAGAATAAATTTTTTCTGGAACCATGTGGATGCTGTTAGTCACAAAGCATGGATCCCAAAAAATGAAACCATACTCAAGGAGGGGGCGCACAAATGAGGCGTCTAGAGTCTTGGTGACCTACAGTTTTTTGAATTCTTTGGTACGTCGTTTTATGAAACTGACCTGCTTACATGCCCGAGTAAGTATTATGTCGTTTTGAGATTTGAAATTCAAATCTCTGTCCAAAAGAGCGCCAAAGTCTGAGATCTGGTCAGCTTTTTGAAGTAAGGAATTGTTCAGGTTGTGAGTGTGCTCGAATACTGAGCTATTTCTCGAGAAGCTTATAGTATAACACTTCCCAACATTTAGTTGAAGTCTGTTATCATTACACTATTTCAGTGATGAATTTAATTTGGTTTTCAGAGAAACAGTCTCGGAATCAAAATTGACGGCGTGATATAGTTTAAAGTCATCGGCATACAGAAGATGAGGTATGTCACTTAAAATTTCGGACAAGTAGGAAATAAGGATGTTGAATAAAAGGAGACCCAGGTGGCTACCTTGTGGCACTCCGAAAGAGGCAATAATTTCTCTTGAGAAAGTGCCCTGAAATTTTAGAAACTGTGAACAATTATTTAGGTATGATACAATCCAATTCAGTAAGGACCAGGAGATGCTGAACTTCAGAAGTTTGGAGATCAAAATTCCATTATCGACTCGATAAAAAGTAAGTTAGTCTCATTGAGGAAGTTTGAGCGTTTCAAGTGAATATATATATATATATATATATATATATATATATATATATATATATATATATATATATATATATATATATATGAGAAAATTTAAAATTTGTTTTAACGATTGGGAAAGAAAAAAAAAGTCCTTTGAATATCAATTATTGTACGATCGAAAACTGTGTAGTGAGCTGTTTACGCATAACGCTTTAGCCATCACATACTGGATGGCGGTGTGCGTCTTTAAGAACTCGCCAGCAACTTATCACTCAAAAAATAATGAGGCTGAGCTATGATCAAATTGTGAGAGTTTTTCTGGAAAATAGATCAATTGTGTGCTTAAAGGTGGTTTTAATTAAAGATCAAAGCTCCTTGCTTTAGTTAGTGATGGAACAAAAATGAACATGGTGCCGAAACCCGGGAGTAAAGTGTTTAATAAAAGTGAACTGTCGACTTGTGATATTTTGTGAATTGTTCAGTCAACTTAGTAAAATTCTATCGATTTGGTACTGACAAATTTTTGAGATTCTATTCTATGGACTTGTGAAATTTTGGCTTCATACTACAGTGACTTGGAAATATTTTATGTGTTTTCGGACTCGGAATTTTTTATGAATCTATACTACGGACATAGAAAAGTGGTGATCAAACTTCGTAATACTTGTCAAAATTTATAGTTTCATAGAGCTTCAACCTTAAAAAATTCGGACTTTATGAATATTTTAATTGATTTTCGACTGGACTTTATGTGATTCTTCTTCTTTTTTGTAGCACTACAGCCCCTCTCGGGCCTTTGCTTAGAGATAGTTAGAGTATCTCATTTTTATGACCGTAACTTTATGTGATTACCACATATAATAAGCAAAATTGAGAACTTGATTAAATAGTGTTTAAGTAAATCCGAATATATATATATATATATATATATATATATATATATATATATATATATATATATATATATATATATATATATATATATATATATATTAGTTCCTTGAAACGGAAGTAAATTTGATTGCTACTACTTCAGACTCTTTAATATTTTATTTTATTCATTAACCAAACAAGGTACAAAAAAAAATTTTAATTACATTTCATAATATTTATTTAATTTTATTAACAAACAAAAATTTGGGGGGGGGGGGGATTGGTTGAGGAATTACAGTTCAGGATATTTAAGGATTCAAGGCTTTAAGTAGGTTGGTTTTAAAAGTGGCTTTCGAAATGCCTGGTGTATAGCAATTCTTCATAGTATTAAATGTTCTGCAGCATCTATTAATAGGCTCATTATCTGCATGAATAGTTCTATGCTGCGTCACCTTGAGTAAAGGAGTATGCCTAGTTTGTCTCAACGCACAATTAAAATTAAATTTCGTGGAGAGTGATGCAATCTGAATGCCTGCTTCAATATACATAAAGGTGAAACAGCACGACGAGATTGGTCTTCTTAATGACAGAGAACTTAGATTTAATAGCTTAAGCCTTTGTGTGTATTCAGGTAAGGTAGAAAATTGTCTGGGATCGTATAAATCCCTTAAGGCAAATAGTACAAACTGCTTCTGGATGGACTCAATTCTATTTAAATCTACTTCGAAGATAGGGTCCCAGACAATACTTGCATATTCCAATATCGGGCGAACAAGGGCCGTGTATAAACATTTTGTTACCCATATATTCATGAACTCCTTCGCACGTCTTTTAATAAAACCTAGTTGTTTATTAGCCCTTGCTAAAATCTTGTCGTAATGCAAATTATAACGAAGTTTCTGATCCAAGGTTATACCAAGATCATTAACATACTTAACTCTTACTAGCTCGACATTATTAAGGACGTAGGTATTCTTGGCCAAGTTTCTTTTACGGGAAAAACTTATAACTTGACATTTACTTGCGTTGAGTTTGAGTTTATTTTTTTCACACCATTGTTGAAGGCAAAGAAATTTAGTCTGAAGGAACATTGCTTCAGCTTGTGAGCCAATAGCATGGACAATTTTTAGGTCATCAGCATAGAGTAGATGTGGAATGCCGGCAAGTTCTTTTGATAGATCAGATATGAATATATTAAATAGAAGAGGTCCGAGATGACTACCTTGTGGAACTCCCGATGGTGCTCTGATTTTCTTTGAATAGTACCCCTGAAATTTTACGGTTTGACAGCGATGAGAAAGGTACGATATAAGCCAATTTAGAAGAAACCCAGTGATTCCAAAGTTTTGCAATTTTTTTATTGATATAGAGTGATTTACTTGATCGAAAGCCTTACTAAAGTCAGTGTATACTGCATCAACTTGCTGCACTTTTTCCATGGCATTAAAGACATCGGAAACCAAGATTATAAGATTAGTAGCAGTTGAGCGATCTTTACGGAAACCATGTTGCTGGTCGTTAAGGAGTGGATCTACAAAGGTCGAGAGCTTATCATGTATCAATTTTTCAAATAATTTTGGTATAGTGGATAGTACTGCTATGCCCCTGTAATTCTCAACAGATTTTTTATCTCCATTTTTGTAGATTGGTATAAGGTTGGATAATTTCCACACAGTCGGAAAGAGATTTATTGAAGATTATATGGAGCGGTTTAGGTACCTGTGCTAAACAATTAAGAAGAAAAGACGGAGGAATAAGGTCTGGTCCAGGGCCTTTGATAAGGTCCAGTTCGTTGATGGCTCTTTTGATATCTTCTAGAGTAAAAGTTATACCTGCAATGCCAGAACTATGAGGTATTTGCGTCTGATGAAGTATGGGCGAGCCAACTGGCAGAAAAACCTCTTGGAAGTATTCAGCAAACATATCACAGATAGTTTTACAATCAGAGGAAGTATTTTCTCCCTTAGTCATTGTTGCTGGATACCCGGACGATTTTCTTTTAGCGTTTACAAAATCATAGAATTGCTTAGGTTCACGCATTATATTTTCTCCTGTCATATTAATATAGTGATGTATGCCTCACGAGACTTTTGGGAGAATTCATTTGCTAAATTTTCATAACTCACCCTGATCTGTTCGTAAGGGTTTGAACTATTTTCTAAGATCTTGTACAATTTATTTCTATGATTTCGTAATTGTCTTAGTTCTCAGTCCAGCCATGGTTCCGATTTTTTATTTCTTTTCTTTATTTTAGGGACGAAACTTTCGATGGCGTCAAATACTATCTGGTAGAATGACGATACTGCATCATCCACGCTTAACGTAGAAAAAGTTTCAATTCATTCTAATTCGATGTCTTCGGATCAGATGTAGAAAGTTCAACAGAAAAAGCTCTATGATGTTTGGTATTAGAAAACAGATTTTCCTCGTCAGTCGTTGGACATACTACTACTTCGTCAACAAAATTCATAAAAATTAAATCTAACCAATCACCATTTTGGTTTGGGGTTGGAGCAGTTTGCTGCAAATCATTGCCATAAAATGTATCGACTAGTTTATTGTCAACGGAGTCTTTAAGGTTAAGGTCAACAACAAAGGATAAATGAGGACGATTAAAGTCACCTAATATGATGATTCTATCATTTTTATTGAGTGATGACAATACGAAAGAAGTTACCTCAAAGAAGTCGTTGTATGTAGTTTCGTCAAAGTTGGGAGGAATATACACTACACCGATGTATAAAAACACATTACCAAGGATAACTCGTACATAGACATGTTCAAAGCATTTAAAAGATGCAGTTGGAACCACTTTACATGATAGGAAATTTTTTATTGCAATAAGAACCCCACCTCCTCGAGACTGACCAGTATGCTGATAGTCTCGATCACAGCGGTAGATAGTCCAACTATCATCAAGAATTTCCGCATTTGTATACGAGCTATTTAACCAAGTCTCGGTGATGGTAATAATATCAAAATGGCAAGATTTGGCGTCAATAAATAAATAGTTTAATTTTCCTCTTATACCACCGCAATTGTGGTAGAAGAGGTTAATGCACTTTAAAGCTGGTCTCTGGTTAGGAATAATATTTCCTAAAATCTAAAGTCTTTCGCTGTGTTTGAGGGTTTAAATTATCAGTCATGATGGCTTTATTTTGAGTTTCAGAATCAAAATGACTTTTGTTGCTTTGAGCTACAGGAGAGTTGTTAACGGATATGTTGGACAAAGGAAAATAGTTGGGCTTACGGTGGCATTTATTATTAATAATAGTCTTACTATTTTTCCTTACACTATCCTGGAGACGCCACTTGAAGAACTTGATGCCATTCCATGATAGACATGTACTCTGCTTCTGATGATCACAGAACAGCCAAGCATACTGCGTTGGAATATGCAGTTTGAATGTTGGACGATGAGTTTTTTTCCTTCTAGGGAGAGTTTCAACATAGCAATCTTTGATGCAAAATTCTTCCTGCACAAAACGAAGAACCCAAGCCTCATTAGCAGCTGATGGTGCACCTTGAACGAAAAACTTCTTGTATTGGCTCCTATCGTCACGCAATTGAGAAGTTGTAGCAACCGCACTCGTTGACCTTGCATTTGCCTCTTGAAGTCTGGCTACCCATTTAAGCTATTCATCCTTGGACCAGAGAGTGCCAAATTTCGACATCATGGAAGATGTGGAGTCTTCTGTATTTTCATTTAATGACATGTTACGTATAGATGTTACTTCTTCGATGTTTGTTCCATGCTGATTTTCGTTTACTTCCACAATATTATCGGCCGCAAGCAATTCATCATTTAATGATTTAGCAACATAAGAAGATGTATGCTTTGATTGTTCATGTTGTCGAACACATTGTTGGTCCAGTTTCTCTAGTAAATTATGGATCTTACCTTCAGCAGATGAAAGCCAAATAGATTGCTGCTCCTCTAGATGTAATAATTGAGTCTGGAACAGGGTCGTCAAATGATTTTCAAGATCCATCCTATTTTGAACAGATAAACGATGGGAGGGAAGTGTAGGCAGCGCAGATTTGTTCATTGAAGATAATGTTTCCTCGATTGCGTTGAGTTTTCTTTCAAATTTATCAAAAGTTCTCTCAACTGCCAGGCTATTCTTGTTGGTTGAAATTGCATTTGCCAGACCGTCGAAGCAGATAGCCATTTCCGTGAAGCTTTCATCATTAGCTCGCGTTTGGGCTTGTTGCTTAGAAACAAGTTGAGCTGTTTCTTGCATCAATTGATCTATATGCCCAATGAGGTTATCGTACATGCACTTCAACAACCTACTCGTATTTTGGCAATCTGAACATATGAAGTGGTCATCCATATATGGGTTATACCAATCTCTGGGCGCATTAATACAGACACCATGAAATTGTCTATTGCAAAAAGCCTTGCACGAAACAAGCTTAAAGGTGTTATCAAACGCTACACAATTAAGCATACTGCACTTTATGGACATTTCGATAAGTGGTTCACGTTCGACACAATTAATTATTATATTTCAATGGCTGGGATCTAAGCGTATATCATTCAATGGTTTGGTGTCTGTAGTGGGAGATGATCACACCCGAGTTAAGTATTGCGTATCTTTACGTATTAAATTATGCCATCAACCAGGTAAATCAATCTTAGGAAATGCATTTGTGTTAAAACCCCTTACATCTATGGTTCCATTTAGGATAATTTATTCACTTGATTGGCTCGAGTTAGAGAAGTTAGCATTAGCAGATCCAGAATTCACAACACCGAGTAAAATTGATATCTTACTCGGAGCTGAAGTATACGGAGACATACTGAAGAGGGGCGTAATCAAAAGTCTATCTATAAATTTAATTGCTCAGGACACCAGTCTAGGCTGGATTGTATCAGGTCAGTTGTCGCCAGATTCAACTTCAGCGAATAGAATTATGAGCATGCACACACACTTCAAACGAGATGAGTTGTTGAGAAAATTCTGGGAGTTAGAAAAAGAACCAGAAGTACAGCAGAAGATACTAAGCGAAGAAGAGATAAGATGTGAAGAACTTTTTGAATCAATTACTGTAAGAGATGATGATGGTTGGTTTATTGTACGGTTGCCGTTCAAATCGGAAGATCCAGAGTGTCAATATGGGCAATTGCTGCAAATAGCATCGAGACGGTTCATATCATTAAATCAGAATTTAAAACTACGCAAAGAATATTGTCGCGTGTTATGGTTCGCGACCAGAATGGACAGGTGCAGTTTCTCCCGTAGCTGTCTGTAGTGAGAAAATTCTACTTTTGTGAAGTAGTTTTTGTCTCACTAGGGCAGATCGGATAATCGATCGGGTGGCACCAGTGTCGATGTTCTCCGTCAACTTGACCCGGAAGGTGTAAGTCTGCTTCTCCATGATGTGGTCTTGAGACAATGATCGTGGTGCTAGGGGCGTCGATCCTCCTAGCCAACTTCTGTCCCACGAAGTTGGCTCTTACATATTTCCTGACCCCTCAGTTTGAAGGGCTTCCATTCTGGGCTCCTGACTTGGTCTAGATCGTCTCCATACACCCTGGACAATAGCTCGATTTTCTTCGCTTCTTGCAGTCTCTTTGAAGGTGCCCTTCTCTCCGCAATTCCAGCATCTAGGCGAAGCATTTACTAGCGGGTCTGGCTCAATTTCCATGCGCATGCAACTGGACTCATCTGCCACTACCTCACGAACCCGGGCAGTGGTACGAGTCACATTTTTTGCTGCGTCAAAGTTCAGATTATAAGCCAATGCATCCTTAACCGTTTGCTTTTGAGTTGAACGCACGACTTGTTGCAATCCCTGGTCCTTTCATGCACTGATGCATGCTTCTGTAGCTGCGTCATCTCGATGCTCTGGGTCCTAAGCTGGGTAAGCCAAAAGTGCCAGTCGCTCAATCTCTTGGGCTAGCTGCTGTAAGGTTTCGCCAGACTTCTGCATCCGATGCCGTAGCTGTAACCGATTAATCTGCTTCAGATGATCGTCTCCATAACGCATATCGAGCGCATTCATTATGGCAACCGGGTTTGAGTGCAACTCAACGGGGATAGTCTGCAAAAGCTCGGCAGCCGGGCCTCTTTGAGCAAAAATCAATGCAGTTGCTCGTTCCTGCTCATTCCAGTGATTTATCCAAGCGGCGGCTTGAAACTGGGTTTTGTAAATAGTCCAGACCGTTTGCCCGTCGAATATTGGTGCTTTCACATTTCTGGATGTGCTTTGCGCTGCGGTTATAAGCGGGGCTGGTGAGGTGGTTACTACTGCCTTCGCTGCTTCCAATTCCTTTTTCACTTTTTCCATCTCATTTTTGATTCTCTCCTCGATCTGGCCGACCTTTTCCTTGACCTGGTAAACCTTAACCTCGACGCATTTAATTTGTTTGTTCAGACTACCGCTTTTATTTTGTTTGACTGTTTTTGAAAATCCGCCTTGATTTTGATCGCTTGCTTCTCAAGCTTCGCTGATTGTTCATTTAGCATCAGCGCATTTTCTGGCTCCTTTGATTTTAATGCTTCTACTTCTCTACTTTCTGCACCTTTTCCAAATCCATATGCACGCCTTCCGATTCCATGGCGTCACGCAAACGTGCAATCAGTGTCGCCTTTGTACCTTACGTAGCCAGATTTCTCTATTTCAACTCTTCCTTAAGCTCCGACATGGTCAATTTATTTATTTGTAAATGAAGGCTTCGTGGCATTCTCATTGTTTTGGATATTTTTCCACCAGTTCGCCGCCAATAACATTAATGTTCCAGGAAAGAAAAAACGCACTGTCTTTTAAATTAAGTTAAAAGAGTTTATTTACCAAGGATGCACAATCGTCAATTTCACTATTTGACAAATCGCATTTTAATCTAGCTTTCACTTGTCTATAAATTTCTATTGCAACTGTCTTCACTTACAATCAATATCGCTTTTAATTCGCACTCCACACTATTGCAGTTTCACTATCGCGGTTTTACTATTTCTCACATTCATTCAGCTCGGCTTTATATAGGGTCTCTAGTCATTCAATCCATTTGTCGTACATTGGCGAATGTTCTCACGAGAACTACCTGGAATATTCGAGCAACTCTGAATGGCCGCAGTGATGTCACTTTCAGATATTGATCATGCTTGGTGGGTTCTTGTGCTTTCGAGTACTTCGTTTATTGATAATGATGTTCTTAATAGTTGCGAAAACAATTACGACAGTAGCTCGCAGAATTATTTGCGCATGTAACAACATGTTAAAGGGAAAGAGGAGCATAAAGAGCTTAATCTTATGCAACATGTACCAAAAGGACCTCATCATGCTTTAATACGTAATGACAAGGATATGACTAAGGTTCGTGTCGTATTTGACGCTTCGTGTAAAGGTTTAAATTACGTTTCCCTTAATCACGACTTACTAGTCGGACCAAAATCGCAGCAAGATATACATCACCTATTGTTAAGATCGCGGTATTACAAAATCTGTATAATTCCAGACTTGATTAAAATGTACCGACAAGTACGTGTTAGTAAGGAAGACATTAATTATCAATGCATCGTGCGGAGAGCTAACGCAAATGAGCCACTGGAACATTATCAGCTATTGACTTTAACCTTTTGCACGGCTTCTGCCCCGTATTTAGCGGTAAATTCACTACCCAAGCTAGCAGAGACTGAGAAGATACAATTTCCTGTGGCGGCAAAACTAATAAAACAGGATTTGTATATGGATGAATTAATGGCAGGAGCAGAAACAGAGAGAGAAGCAATCGAAACTAATGAAGCTAGGTGGATCTACGTTTTAAAAATACTGAATTACAAGGGTTTTGCAATGCGTCAAATCTATTTGCGAACGATAGACGAGCAAGGTGAAGTACACATCAGTCTTATTGCATCAAAGACCAAGGTCGAGCCTATTAAACAAGTGTCTGTCCCGCGCTTAGAGATGTGTGGAGTGGTATTACTAGCTAAACTTCTTTTAGATGTGTCACGAGTGCTAGACACAGCCAAAGAAAATATATAGTGCATGCGTGGATAGAGTCATCGGTTGTTCTCGGATGGTTAAGTAATCACCCCAGCAGGTGGAAGACATTTATTGCGAGTAGAGTTTCGGAAATACTTACCATCATGGACAATAGTCAATGGTCACATATCCGATCTGAAGAAAATCCAGCGGATTGCGCTTCCACAGGTATAGCAGCAACGGAAGTGATAGTATTAAATCTATGGAAGAAAGGGCCTCAATGGTTAAAAGAAAAAGAGACCAAGTATAGCAAAGGAGATTTTACAACGGTGTTAAAAGAAAAGAAAACCGAGAAAATGTGTTTTGCAGCAAGTGTTATTGAAGACAATAGCACAGAGTTCATTCTCGTCACTTATTCGAATGCTTAGAGTTGGATCCTATTGCAGAAGATTTCATGATCTTAAACAATCAAAAGATGAACGTACTAAAGGATCAGAGCTTATTATGGTTGAAGAAATAAACTGTACATTAGTTTTGGTTCAAGGCAGACATTTTACTGAGAGAATAGAACACATCAGGTCTCACGGTTGTGTTTTAAAAAGAAGTGCGTTACACACTTTATGCCCAATATTAGGCGGTGATGTTTTACTGAGAGTAGGCGTACGCATCCAAAGATCAGAATTGAATTACGAGCAGAAGCATCCAATAATATTGCCAGATTAGGTTAATCTCACTCGCTTTATAATTTTGGATGCACATAACAAAACTCTCCATGGAGGGCCACAAATTATGTTGAATTATATCTGCCAAACATAATTTATATTGAAGGTAAGGATCCAGGTTAAAAAGATATAAAGCGCATGCGTTACTTGCCGAAGATACTCGTCAACAAACAGGACACAACTAATGGGACAGATCCCAGAAGTCAGATTAAAGCCCAGCAAACCTTTTAAATCAACTAGCGTAGATTATGATGGACCAATCAATGTTAGGTTTTCTCCTGGTAGAGGTTCCAAATCATATAAAGGGTATATTTGCCTCTCGGGCCTTCGCTTCCTGCAAATAGCGCCTCCAACTGTCTCGGTCTATTGACCGCGTCGTCGAATTTCGAAATCCGAGCAGCGATGAACTGTCTTCGTCGACCGAGAGTTGGATATGTTAAAACTTGCTAATTCTAGATGGCCCAATGAAGTGACACTCGAATCAACCAACTGGCCCTTCAACCCTCCCCATGCGCCAAACTTTGGTGGTTTGCGGGAGGCAGGAGTGCGCAGTGTGAAGAATCATTTAAAAAAGGTCATAGGGGATAGTACGCTTACGTTTGAGGAGTTTTGACACAGATCGAAGCGAGTTTGAATTCGCGTCCTATTTCGGTTTTGAGTGACGATCCTGATGGCCCTCTTCCATTGACACCAAAGCGTTTTTTGGTGGGTGAGCCATTGATAAATGTATCTGATGAGAGTTATTGCCATCAACCTTGTAACATTTTAGATGGATGGAAATTATGTCAAAAAATGATTTGCGATTTTTGAAAAAGATGGTCAACAGAATATTTGGTTCACTTAAATCAACGCTACAAATGGAATAGTAAAATTTCTGAACTTAATGTAAATGATGTTGTAGTTATTAGAGACGATATGGTTCCTCAGGATAAATGGGTAATCGGTAACATTATACAGAAACATCCAGGTCCTGATGATATCACGAGGGTCGTAATAATCAAATTTAAGTTCTGAAAAGACCAGTTAGTAAAATTTGTGTGCTTACTAAATAACTATTGCGTCAGAACTTGAATGTATCTTGTCACGGTGGGCGGTTAGTTTTTAAGTTACTTTGTATAAGCTAAAATCATTTAATTTTGGTTCTTACATTAGTACATTTATTTAAGTTTGTAAAATTGAAAAGCTATGATCATTTTGTGTATATGAAGGGACTCCTTGGTGGGCGGTCATGTACGATCGAAAACTGTGTAGTGAGCTGTTTACGCATAACACTTTCGCCAATACATACTAGAAGGCATTGTGTGTCTTTAAGAATGTAACCGCCTTGATTCCCGTGGATTAAGACGTGCACAATGCAAACGTTAAACTCACTTAATATGGTAAGAATTTATTGCAAAAATCTAAACATATCAAATTTCGTTAACTGAAACTAAACTTGTCTGCTTCGTGACCGAAAGCCAAGAAGAGAACAGCTGATGATAAGTCTTCTTGTTGCCAGCTGATTGGTTGCCAGATGTGTAAAGTCAAACTTCCTCGAGATGATGTCAGCGCTACTCAGTTGTGGAAATAGTTTTTATGATTCTCACAGTACCTCCTTTCCAGAAATAACGTCAAGTTAATGTTCGACTGTACGTTCTGAGGGGTATGTCATGATGTTGTTCGTTGTTATCTTTTGTAGTATACGCTGATTTGAGTCGTTCGGTTGAGACAGTCGCATCTTGTCCCTTTATCTTGATAATGAAGACGTGACCGTTGATTCGTTTAACCACCTCGTGTGGTCCTGTGTAGTCTCACTGCATAGACTCGCAGGAAGACATGAGTGGAAGTGTAAAGATCCTTCTATTGAAAAAGGCTTCTTTTTATGTGGTGAGCTGTTAGTGTCGGTCGAAGGAGTCGCATGTGCTCACGAAATTTCTCGACAATAAAGATGGGATTGGTTGGCATTTCCTCGTTTATAAAAAATTCGCCCGGGACACGTAGCTGTTCGTAGTAAAGTAATTCGGCGGGAGAAGCTCCCAAGTCATCCTTGAGTGACGTTCGCAATCCTAGTAGAACCGTTGGAAGTAGTTCTATCCAGGATGTTGGTTAACTGCACATAAGAGCTGATTTGAAGGTTCAGTGCCATCGCTCAATTGCACCATTGGACGCAGGATGACAGGGTGTTGTTCTAATTCGTTTCGTTCCGGTTAGATTGGTTAGGGCTCGAAAAAGTCCGCTATCAAATTGAGCGCCTTGGTCGGTTGTCAACGTTTTGGGAGTTCCAAAACGTGCAACCCAGCTGTTGTAAAAAGCGTTGGTGACTGTGTCCGCAGTCATGTCTTGCATGGGGACTGCTTCTGGCCACCGTGAAATCCTGTCTACCATGGTAAGAGAGTATCGATACCCACTCATCAATAGCAGAATGACGATGTCGATGTGTACATGATCGAATCTTTCGTTCGGTACGTTTATTGAGATGGGCTGGTTCCTGTTGCGACATTGGATTTTCGAGCGTTGACAGCAGATGCACTTGCGGGTCCATCGTATTGTGTCCTTCTGAATGCTGGGCCACACGTACTTTTGATGCAGTTGGTAAAGGGTGGGCTTGCCGCTCGGGTGAGCGAGTCCGTGAACTGAAGCAAAAGTCTGTTGACGAAGTTCCAGTGGGACGTAAGGATGAATGTGTCCCGTTGAAATATCGCAGTGTTGCAGTACCAATTGACAGCTTTCGTAGTTGTAATCCCGTGTTGTTGCTGTTGTCTAGGAGCACACGAAGCTCGTCGTCTTCTTGTTGAGCCTCGGCTAGTTCAGTTGGGTTTAAGGTGAATGGCATGTTGATCGTATTGATTCTGGAGAACGCATCGGCTACCAGATTCTCTGAGCCGGAGATGT
>OZ017740.1:121146070-121248395 GCA_963969285.1 Odontomyia ornata
CAATAAAATTCTACACAAATAGACGCTTGAAAACTAAGTGTATCTTCAAGGGTCGTTTACCATACGTGGTAATTGTGGTGTTGTTGGCGGCATATAATGTTAGCATTTGCGGCTGTTGAAGTTGAGCGAAGCGTTTTGGGCAGAATCGAGATGGACAATACGGAGTCGATTAGGAAATTTAAGGGTGACTGCTGATCAGCTGTGTGTAGTCTGAATTCCGGAATTTTATCTATGTTGTCTACCACTCCGGTGATGGAAGGCAACTGTCTATTTTCCTGATGCTGATTTGATCGAAACGAGCAAGGCTCCAAGCACCGCTTCACTTTTACGCCAAATCTTTTATGGTAATAGCAAGCCTCGTTGTTAGTTAAAGTGCGGTGGCCCCTTGCACCACCTGTCGAACCGTGCAAATCAGAGGGGTTGAAATTGTTTGTTGATTTTGTCATCTGAACACAACGTTATTAAGCTGACGCTCATTTTTTTCAAGTCATTTGTTGAGTTCCGACGTATCAGGTGCGCCTGCCTGTAGTGGATTGGCTTCAGTAGCCAATACATAAGCCAAGACCCTGTTTTCCACTATGCGGTCTGCTATTTTTGCGAGTTTGTAGAGTTCCGAATCCTCGCTAGCAGCCAGAACGCACCTGACGCTTACTGGTAGTCGTTTCATCCACAATGTTTTGAAGATGTCCTCAGAAAAATCCAAAAGTGCAAAACTTTGCATTTCTCGAAGTAGTTGTGACGGTTGTTTTCCGTCGAGGTCTGCTCTTGTGAGCAACCGGTTTAGCTGTCGCTCCTTAGATTCGGAGAATCTGGTGACAAGATATCGATGACCAGAACAGCGATAATTGTGTAATAACGAGCGTTGTCAGACGGTATTTTATTGATGAAAGATTGCGCCTCCGCCTGCACAAACCAAAGCGGCGGGTCGCTTCGCCAAAGTGGTGGCAATTTCACGTCTTTGACAGAAGCAACTTCCGCAGACGGTAGAAAGTTTGTTGCTGCATTAACCGGTGGCAAAAATTTGTGCGAAGACATCATGTCCTTGCTTGATTCATATAGCGTGTCGAGCAACGTGTTGTTGTCGCGCCCGGCGGGCGGTGGTATATGTTGAACGAACATGCCGGTTGTCAAATCCTCGGTCGGCATTTTAATGGGTGTTCCCCTAGCCGGGGCTCACGTCGATGATAGAGTCACCAGTTGTAGCCACCATGAACCCCGTGGATTAAGACGTGCACATTCCAATCGTTAAAGTCACTTAATGTGGTAAATAACAACTTATTACAAAAATCTAAGTATGTAACCTTTCGTTAACTGAAACTAAACTTGCCTACTTCGCGACCAAAAGCCAAAAAGAGAACAGCTGATGATAAGTCTTCTTGTTGCTAGCTGATAGGTTGCCAGGTGCGTAAAGTCAAACTTCCTCGAGATGATGTCAGCGCCACTCAGTTGTGGAAATAGTTTTTATGATTGCCACAACAACTCGCCAGCAACTTGTCACTCAAAAAATAATGAGGCTGAGCCATGACCAAATTGGAAAGTTTTTCTGGTAAAATAAATCAATTGTGTGCTTAAAGGTGGTTTTAGTTAAAGACACATTATCGTTATATTGAAAGTTGTAGTTTTTCACATCACTTAAGAAATTTTGCGTTCAATTGGGTTGTATGATTTAGTCAAATTGAAAATAAAAAGTCTTTTATCATACAAAATTGGTGGATGTACATAAGGGAAAGATTAAAAAGTCTATTTGCCACCATGTTAAGGAAAATTTCGTCTTTCAACACAATTAACCATTTATCGTTAGTACAATAATGCTAGCATGTCAATTTGGGCTAGCTCAATCAAGCAGCAAAGCATTCATTCTAATTCATTGTAATATCTATTCTTTAAAATCCATATTTTATTTAATGTTTGACTTATCATAGATGAAAAAACAGAAATGCTCCCATTGCGCCATTAGGAAACTTACCTTCCCGAAGCTATATTATGCGAATTAAGCACATTCGAATGTTAGATTATCATATTGGTTATTGGTTTCCATGTGAATTTGGCCTAGTCTGATCTCATGTAACTCGCTTATGTAATGTATTATGAATTATATTCATAGTTCTCACGAAAAAAATTTACCCAATTGAACTTTGGTTATATTATTGAAGTTTTTAGGGTCTAGTAAAACAATTTTAAAAAACCCTACTAAAATCGCGTCCTTTCTGTCCGTCCGTATGTCCGTGTGTCACAGCAATTTTTCACCCAAACTACTTAGCTGGAAACATCAAATTTTGTATGTTGGTGTAAAGTGTTGCTTTATTCAAAGTTTAACTACAAAAAAATTTTATACGATATTTAAGGAGGGTCCCCCATATAGTGGAGTGGCCCCCGAAAAAAAAGTCATCAAAGTTAGCCGATATGGGTATCAAATGAAAGATCTTGATAAGAACTTTTCAAAACAGGTCTTAAACTGACATTTTTTGCTTCCAGAGGCGCACAAGGAGGGGGAATATATGAAAAATTTGTGTCCCCCCCCCTACATTCTGAAAAAATTATGGAGTTAGGTATTTGTGAGTACAACAACAACAAATACCTCAGAAGTCAAAATTCACTCAACTTTGTTAATAAAAGTATGATCTTCGAATTTCATATTTTCCCTAATAGAATCGTATAGGTACCCTTAAACTCAATGCAATTCGATATTTAAGTAGTCTTATAAAAGGTTGTAATACTCTGAAAGTTTGATGAAAATCATATCTATGGAAGTTGAAATTTGTCTAATTACAACAACAATAACACACTATTTTGGTATTTTATGGTCTTTTCATTGAATCAGACACTGCAGTTTTAATTTGATCTTCTTGAAATTTTCAAATAAGATTAATAACGTAGATATTTTTGGGAATTCTCGATTTGAGAGATTTTTGGCGACCGTTGAAAAAAGAGAAACAATGGATTTTCTTTTAAACATGCACATCTCTTTGACATGTTTTGTAAAGAATCAGGCGACGCCGCTGAGTGACCACTACCAACACACCTTGCTGCTATGTGGCTCGTTTTCTCATGTTGGGTGTGACGGTTGCACATCCCACGTCAATTTTGTCATGGGATGTCAAAAGGAAAATGGACAGCCACCTGGCAGTAGAGTGTGTGCAGTGAGTCGCGCGGCTGCTATCTACTCGAAGGCAAACAATTGACAAATCGACGAAAGTAATTTAAGCAGCATATTTAGCAAGCTCAGCATACCAAAAGTAGGAAGTGTGTGCGCGGATTCAAAGGTATGATGTTCAGTTCGATCCAAATTATAATCAAATCTGAATAAATGCATCCAACACAGTCGCCATCGCCGCAAGCTGCATACATTCCATCCCCAGCACCTCCTAAGGCATCCGACCATAACTAAATGGACGAATATGGACCACTTTTCGCTGGATTGTTGGCCGCTTTCGTCAGAGCTGCAGAGACACAAGCCATCAATCAGGTATTTCAGTTGTGTATTGGGCAATTAAGATCTCTTGACCCCGAAAGGAATAAACAATCTGCCACCGAACTGTGGATTTGGATATTTGTTCGGCTCGGATAATAAATTTCATCATATTTGCAATAGTGCTGGATGATTAAAATATTCTAGCTATATTGAAACAGTGTACTGTGAAAATTGCATGAAGTTTTCCGACGCGTAACACATCATATAAACATAACCTCAAATTGACTTCCAAAGGTGTGAAAAATCTGTAATTATTTACCTTATTGGACATTTACGACTATCGCCCTTCAAACGAAATATTTATTTGTTTTTACTGTGACTGATCAGTTATCAAGGTGCAAAATAATTTGCAGTGCAAAGCGAAAGTAGACAATTTCAAGTTGAATGTCAACTTGATTTCGCAAGAATTTGTTGTGTGCCCCACAGACAGACATTGTTTGAGTTGGTTTTGTGGAAATTGCGGACGTAAAGAATATTTGCCGATATTGCCTTGAATTTTTCTGTTGAATTAGCAAGATTGTTGTTTAATTCGTCAAAATGAGTGCCCGTCATGGATGCACGAATAGGCATTTTTCCATATCGTCGTGATGGAGCGTAGGTACGACAAGATCTGTGAAAGCAAATTCGGTTCAATTATGTTGCATCAGTTGATCAATCGAGTTCCACAGAAACGGATTGACATGATAACTTCAGTACTGAATTACGAAGATAACGGAAGATTGAGTGAAGTTTAAAGAAACCGAAGAATACTAAAAGTAGAAGAATTGTGGGTGTTAAAGATGATTGGTATGCAAAGACAATAACAGGCCAACCATCTTGTGTCGGGAAAATACATAACAAGGCTACCGTCGTTCAGACTTTCCTCGAAGATTGCTATTTGGTTTATTTACTTTACAACAGTACACAAAGGGAATACACCGGCAATGATAAGAATTGTTTTTGAATGGATGATGGAGATTTTTGGCAGCGATATTATTAGGAAAAACTCATTTACACATTTTAACAACGAGTTTTTGTTGCTAGTATCTTAGTTACGTGAACAAAGTTGTCGTGGAATGTTCGCGGACTTTATTCATTTTATATAAAACCGAATTTTAAAACGTGATTTATTAAATTGGAAATTATATGTGCTGAGTAAACTGAAATGGGACATCGTGCGTCACACCATTGGATATTCTAGAACTACTTCTTTTACAACGGCGATGCACTTTCAATATGCAGACTGTGAATAGAAAATGAAAAAACTACAAGTATCTGGAGGATTCAGAGCGGTATGCATGTTCATTTGAAATAATATTTGATTACTTTCAATTTATACCCTTTATAGTATTTATTTTAGTTAATGTTTGACACTTAGTTAATTAAATCATAAATGAAATGGTGTGCGATTGCAAAAATATTAAATTCCCATCGGCAGCGCGTTAAAAAAATCATAAAATTAACTCTCTACAGATTTACATTGCATGTTAACGTTTTATATTTTAAATAATATGAGAGTTTCCATTTTTTAATATTACACAAGTGTTAATTAAATGCTCTCCGATTTCGCAAACGGTTTCCAATCGTAAATAAGATAAGTTACACAATCAAGTACCTCAGTGAGTGTTGAAGCCTCTTAGTTGACTACATACATAGGTTCACGAAACCCGTTGGAACACTCTCCGAAGATTTTTAAAAATCATCAGCATTCAATTAATGATCCATTACACTTTTGACTTGAATCTCTGGGCAATCATTCACTCAGAGTTTCCCAAATAGTTAAGCATTTTAAATGTCTATTGAAATCCGCGTCAGCAGAGAGTCGCAGAGATTTTAACAAAGCCTCCAAGCGTACAGAGATTGAAAACGAAATCAAGAGTTAACTACCATTTCAACAACGTTTTCCAAATTTATTGAATTATGACGGCTTTTAAATAGTTTTATATATTTTTAAGATCTTATACCCGATGCGATGTTAAAGACCACCTTCAAAATTCGATTGGTCGATCAACCTAAACAAAAAAATCAATGCTAACAAAATCTCAAATAGATTGATCGATTTCAATACAGATCTGTCTATACCTTTTGACATCGGCCCTTCATCCAGGCCCCGAATCTGTTGCAAGACCTCACAATAGAGACCTGGCTGTTAGAACACTTGAGTTGTCTTATACTTATTAATCAGTTGTAGTTAGTTCCTACTATGACGTCATGTAGGTTGGTTACTTCATTTTTGGGTCGGAGTAAACTGCTTTTGATCCCTCGCAAATCACGAATTATTAAATTCAAACTTAAATGTTCTTAGTCAATTGTGCCTCCGAAAAAGATGAAAGGCGGCCTAAAAAACAAAATAAGCTGTTAACCTATCAATCCAAAAAAAAAAACTATTAAATTGCAATTAAATGGGTGCTGTGAAACAAATATTCAAGCGTATAAACTATTTCAAAATTTTTTAGAAACGAAAAACCACCAAAATATTTATACGTTCTGTTATATATAGAAGACATAAATCCAGTCCAAAGACAAAAATTCTTGTGTAAGTAATAATCATTAAGAAAGAAGAGATTAAGATAAATGACTAGTTGCTAGGTTTATATCTATACCATTCCTGTGGGACCAATCAATGATGGTTAAAACCGTTTAAGATTTTGCAGAATTAAAACCTATTTTTTTTAGAGAAATGTAAGAACTGTCGTATTTTTGTTCTTTTTCACGAATATGCCTTGCTGTCATGTAGGATATAGTTTATTTAACATTTAATTAATTACTATAGGATATGAAAAGATTTTTATAAGCAAAATGTTTTAAGATTAAATTTTAGTTTTGGAAATTTATGAAATAATATGGATTGCTAAACTTCAACAACGACTTTCCTTTCCAGTGGTCCCTTCTTTCAGCGGGAAGTAGTGTGCATGGTAAGTATGCCGTCGCGTGGGTAGGGTTTGAGAAAATCCGCTGAGGTCGGTACGCGGTACCTTTGTTGGTTTTGCCTTTTTCTTAACGTAGTTTTCGTCGGGTTTAAGTAAGCGTAGTATATTTTTCGGTACCGCGTCGGTAAAATTCGGGAACGCGAAGTAAAAATTAGATTTGTTTGATACTTTGAATGGATGAATGAAGAAATACGGAGTAACATAAAGTAAGTTTCTTCTCCGTATGATTGTGTTTTTGACGCGTTTGAAACGGGCGTTTAATGGTGGCTGAAAAATTGTAAATGAGCGTAATCCATTTGGAGACCCGCGACCGAAATCCTCTCCGATCTAGCTGGCCGACAAGCAGCCACCGCGAAAATGGATTACGGTGCACGGATTGGTTGACCGGTTGGTACCATCCGTTGGCATACTCAAACTTAACGTCTAGAACCGATGAGAGGTCGGTTCCTCGTTTGGACTTAAACATAAAAATCATTACAGTTTCTTGGCTGCATTTCGGAGAAGTTGGGTACAAAACCCTTCTGACATGAGCGTAGGTCTGTCTGCTCAACTTGTTTTTATCTCGGTCTAAGTTCTATCCAATGGAGAAATCTCCTATATACGATCATTTATAGCATCGAGCCAAAGTGAAATTAGCTGAGAACCACGCAGAGATACAACTCATCTTTTAAAATATGGCCTTAATTGCACAGTTGAAAAGAGTATATTAATTTGCTAGTTTGAGTTAAAACCTAATAATAAGCCTCAGCAACTTTCTATACTATTAACAAAACTATACGAGTAGGTTTTAGCGTATATAATTTCAAGTAATATTCATTTGTTAGCATGCATTTTGGAGATAAAATCTTCAAAAATTTAGTTCAACTTTCCAAAATATTTTGACTCAGAACGATAATTATTTAAACAATAGACATAATCTTTTTTCAGTTAGCGGAAGTGTTCAAACTCATTATAAACTAATTACAATATTAGTTTTAGAAGACCTGCGCGAAATTACAACGCTTATCTAATTTCAAATCAGATACGCGGCCAAAGGTGAATGAAATGATTTTGTCGCGGTAACTGCAAGTTAGCTCAGTTCACAACCCCTTAATTCCTATTTTGTTGTTGTCTATCATCACAATTTGAAAAGAGTCACAAAAATTATTCGGCGCAGCGATAACATTTTGTACTTTTAAATTCGAGTCTATTTCAGAAATAGGTTGAATTAATTTCTGGCAAATTACATACAGGTGAACAGCAATCAAGCAATTATCCTTCAGTTTCGTGTTGGCTGATATGTAATTTGTCGCGTTATCGGACTCATCTTGTAACGCTCGGTGGCAATGTAACATGTATTCGAGTTGACTAAACAGTAGCATAATCAGCCTAGGATCGCTTGTCTAAGTCTAACGTTGTCGAAATGTTTAACGCAAGCCACAAAATATAATTCGACAGTCCATCATTAGCGCAGCCAATTATAATTTGAACGAAACTGAGTAAAACAGTAAATTTTTAACATTCTTCGTGTAAACTAACGAAATTTAGTTTTGGTTTGAACAGAGCTTATCTGATTTGGGTAACGTGCAACGGTGGCTATTGTTTATACCTAATTTGGCTGCGATTAAAACTTCCCATCATCTAAAACGAAACTTTCCTCTCTCATCACTAATGATGCTAATGCAGCGGATGCACAAGGAACGATCTAGTTGGACAGAGAGGAATCAAAAGGGAGGAATGGCAAAGTATCTCGATCGTGCTTTGAGTGCTAATTTGACCGACAAATTACTTTAAAATGACCATAAAGTGGTATTGGGAACGTGCATAAGACATCGAAGTTGGTCCATGTGGTTTCGAAAGAAGTAAATAAGAATCGATGAGGTGGAGAAGGGTTACCATGGACGACAATTTCGTAGAAATAAATGTGATAGGTGAAGATATAGGGGAATGGGGGGCATGATGGGGTATCTAAGGAAAATACCAAAAATACAGTATAATCATTACGTTTATTATTCTTATTTATTTATCACACAATGTCTTATTTATCTAACTACAATTTGGCATAGTCTTTGGGAAATGAACTTATACTTGGATACTTTCTTCAGTTTGAAGTAATGACGGCTGTTTTTCCTCTCCGGTATTGCTTCCTCTTTTCAGTCCGTTGGACCGAAGGAATCGGCAAAATATCACCAGGGGATACATTTTCAAAACTAGATGTAAGATCGCGGCATACTGCACGGATGGGAGATTTAGAAGCAAAAGAACATCCAGGTTCAGGTTCGGGAGCAGGTGTTTTACTCGTCTCAGATGTGACTTGCTCGTTACGATCGGTGATAAAATCTATTCTTACTGGAGTACATGATTCTGTTGTAACTTCAGGTCTTGTTGTAACTGCTCCAGGATGGGATGTTGTGGCCGTTGAAGATACAGTCGTGGCTACTGTGGTTGAAGGCACAGATGGAACTACCTCATACTGAGGCCCTTCGGCTTCTGAAACTCTCTGTTGCTCTACACTAGAAGAGTTTTCAATATTTTGTATATCAGTAGTTGCAGCAGATATGAAATCGGCATCCGTAAAATTATTTTGATTATACGGCCATATGCCACAGTTTCTGAATGCGTTAATTGCTGTAGACATTGTAGCTGCCTGAATGTATGCATTTCCAAATATTTCACTTATCTGAAATACAGTTACCACACGCCCTGGGTGTGATCTCAACCAGGCCGAAACAGCATGGTCATAATATGTACTTAGTGGCCTCATAAATGCAACATCTGCTGGCTGCATTTTATGTGTGCAGTGAGGTGGAAAGCAAAGAATTATAACTCCATTTTTACGTGCCAGATCAATTACTTCCAAATTTTGAGTGTGACTTACATGCCCATCCAGAAGCAGCAACACATGATTAGTACGAGTAGCTCCAGAGAATCTGATGAACTTTTTGAACCTAGTAAAAATATTTCAGTAGTTATCCAGCCTCGAGCATTGCAAACACCTTCAGTACCTGGTGGGACGTGATCTAACAATTCTGGTTTCATTTGTTGTCTCGGGAAAATCATCAGTGGGGGCATGTAGGTTCCAGCAGCGTTAAAATATATTTCTACTGTTATAGTCTGGCCGCGTTCTGCAGATGATAACGAGACTACTTGTTTTCGCCCTTTCAGGGCCAATATTTTGCTCTTGGTTTTAGATACAACAGAGATACCAGTTTCATCACCATTATATATTATGTCAGGAGTTAACTTACACTTGTCATAAATCTCTCCAAGCAACTGGTAGAATTTACTAACGGCCACTTTATTAAATCCCATTGCTCTAGCTGCTGATGTGGCTTCGGGCTTTCGAATGGATAAATCTGGATGACGCCTTAAGAAACCTTTGACCCAATCAACCCCTGCCATCTGCTTGTCAGTATTAAAATTGTGCGCCTTACTATTTCTCACAGCCAGTTGATAAGCTAGACGTCTCAGATCGAGAGTTGTAAGTCCAAAAAGACGTTCTTCCATATGTTTTAGATATGCCACCATTTCGTCTTCTTCTTTTGTTGTAAATATAGGTTGTTTAGGGCCCAAAGGTACACCAATTGTAACTTCACCACCTTCTTTCATTTTCTTAACTTATCGCTCTAAAGTAGTCTGAGGCACTCCGTATTCAGAAGCGGCTTTTCTGTAGCCCATATCTTTACTTAAGACTTTATCTATAGCTGTTTTCATAGAATTTTTTGACCACTCTCCTCTTTTAGTTTTTTTCTTGTATGTACGTACCATTGTTTTACCTGAAAAGTAAAACCACGTTATTCACGTACCTATTTATCAACATAGGTAGGTATCTCAACGAAGGCCTACTTCCCCATGTTGCCCCTATACCCCATCTTACCCCATACCCAATGCCCCGTGTTCGCCCAAAGGCTGAATTAGTAAAAAAAATATTTCTCAAAAGAAAAATAATAACTGAACATTTATCCAACTATACCACAACAAAGTATACAACCCTAACAACCATATACGAGAAAAGTCATAAATTGGATAGTCATAATTACCTTACAGTAAAGACGTTTTTAACTGCGTAAAATTTGATCGAGAAGACACTCAACGTGATGTTTGTTTCTCAACAAAAAACGTGTGCACTCCCACTCACTGTTTCTGTCGCACTGACGGTTGATAGAGTATGGCTTCCTATCGGCTTATTGCTTTCTATTCGCAAGAGTCTAGTTTCTTGTATGTGTGCGTGACCCCGTCATACCTCGCGTCCCCGTCATGCCCCCCCTTCCCCTAGCCTGAGAATTATTGAAAATTTAGTTTCTAAGCTGCTTTTGTTGAATAAAGTTGCTTTCACATATTTTTAAATTTTTGGCTCGATTTAATAGCAGGCTCCATCTACACTTGCCAGAAAAAGTATCCGCTAGATAACAAAGTTATATTTGCATTAAAAAGCAAATGTCCACTTGATTTGAATGCTTTCTTTTATAATATCATAAAATCTGCACTTTTGCCTGATTCCCAGTATGTTTCATAATACTTACTATTTAAGAATACTTGAAACTCAAACTAAATCAATTTATGACAACATAATAGACCAGAAAAAGTATCCGTACAGAACAAACCGGGGGATTCCCCGTGTTACGCGATGACATATGCAGATGCATATTAATGTTTTTAGGTCCGATAATAGTTCTACTTTCTGTTGTGATAGGTTTAAAAGTGAGTGCAGTTTTTTTTTAATTTTTTTGTGCACTAGAATACTTGATGACGCTCAAAATTAGCGAAATCAGTGCTTAGCAGAGGAAAATTATACTGAAACTTAAGAGTGAAGGGAAAATTTACCACGAAATTGGTCAAATAGTAGCCAGAACTCACTCCTATGTCCAATATGTGGTGAAAACATTTAATACAACTGGTTCAATTATGTCCAAGCTTCGTTGTGGTCGACCCTCCATACTGACTGAGCGCGAAAAAAGAAACGTTTTTCTCGAGTAACTGCTTCCCAAATTGTTGCAAATATAAAAGACTCTTTTGGCAAGGTTCTCCTCGAACATAACATACGAAAAATACTAAAGAGGAATGGATATCGCTCACGCATAGCACGTAAGTAGCCATACATTTCGGAAGTGAACAGGAAGAAATTTTTGGATTTCGCAAAAAAATATATAAACAAGCCACCAGGGTTTTGGGAACAGGTCTTATTCTCTGATGAAAGTAAATTTTGCATATTTGGCATTAAAGGAAGATAATTAGTGTGGCGGAGGAGCGGCACTGCTCTAGAAAATGAAAATCTCGTACCAACTGTGAAAAATAGTGGAGGTGGTGTGATGGTCTGGGGGTGTATGGCGGCAGAAGGAGTTGGCCAACTTGTGTTTATAGAATCAACTATGGGTCAATACGACTACCTTAATATTTTGAAGGCGAATTTGAAGCAAAGCGTTCAGCACTTGAGGCTTGGTGACGATTTATGGTTCCAGCAAGATAATGATCCCAAGCACACAGCTCACAATGTGAAGCTTCGGTTGCTCTACAACACAAAACATCAACTGTGTACGTCGCCCCAATCCCCAGACCTTAATCCCATTGAGCATTTGTGGGACTCGTTGGAGCGCAGGATCCGTCAGCACAGCATAACCTCAAAGGAAATGCTGAAAAATGTCATCGTCAATGAATGGGGCAAAATTACCGTTTAGGACACAGCCAAATTGGGTCACTCCATGCCAAATCGACTTAAAGAGGTCCTTAAGAGGAAAGGTTATCCCAACAAGTCATTAAGCCCTGATATTTAATAAAATATTTGGATATTTCAAAGTAATATTGTCATGTACGGATACTTTTTCTTGTTCGTTTAGGAGAGATTTTTTTGTTTTTTTTTGTAAAATCTAGTTTTTAAAGGAATACCAAAGGGAAAATTTGTAGAAAAGATAGTTTCATTAATGAACAAATTTTGTTGCTTACATATTTAAATGTAGCAGCCTTCTTTAGCATAAATTATCTAATATATTGCTTTCTTTTGATGTTGTACGGATACTTTTTCTGGCAAGTGTATATTTTCTCTGAAATCGATTGAACGTTATTTTACTTTTAGCTATATTAAATGTTTGGATTTTGCACTTGAGATAACATGTCTTGTAACAACCGCGGAAGTCATCGCAGTTGCAGACGTTAAGTGGTAGCAGAGGGGTGCGTAACCCGGGGAGGCTTTCTGAGGTCGGCTAGCGCTCAGTCGTGTCGCGGGTATTCCGGGCCAACCACTGCTCGTTCTGAGCCTACCTACACATAAAAAATAACACAAAAGGAACGGACGGGAAAGGAGGAGGTTATCTTGAGAATCGAAAAATTATGTGTTTTAGTATTTCATGGTCTTACAGTTGCAAAAATTCAAATTATTTAAAGCCCATTTTTAAAACAAAATTTTAATCAAATTCCCAAAAATTTTTTTTATTTATTTATTTGACCAAACAAGGTATACATTTTTACATTCTATTGAAATATATATCACAGTTTTTTTTTTACTTATTTTTTCACAATATAAATTTACATTTGCAGTGGAGGATTAGGAACCGAGGAACTTCGATAAATTAGATTTAAATTGAGATCTGGATATGGTTGGGGAATAAAGATGGCTCATCTTGTGAAATTTCTGACACACCTATTTATCGGCTCATTATCACCATAGATAGTATAATATTTACTTTCTACGAGCAAAGGTGAATGTCTCGTTAATCTTACTGGCTCGTTTAAGGTTATTTTTAGGTCTTTGTAAAAAATTTTTTTACAAAGACCTACTAGTTTCGCGACCTGTCTGTCCGTCCGTCCGTCTGTTCGTCTGTCCGTGCGTCACAGCTAATTTCCCCAGAAACTATAGAAGCTAGAATGCTCAAACTTTGTGAAAAAGTCAGAAGTGATGGTCTCTCAAAAGTTAAGGACTTGACAAAAATTTAAAAAAATTTTAAGGGGGTCCCCCCTAATAACGAATGAACCCTTAAAAATTTTTTTTTAATCAAAGGTAGTCGAGTGGGGTATCAAATGAAAGGTCTTGATTAGAACTCTTATAATCTGAAATAAAAAAATCATTTTATGAATTAGGGGGTCCAGGGGAAGGCAAAATGTAGGCAAAATTTGTGTCCCCCCCCCTCGCGATTGGACACCTTTCAGCCGAAAAATCTGAAAATTATCACGAACGTAGGTCTTTATAAGCACAAGGGCAACAAATACCTTAGAAACCGAAATTCGTTCAACTTTGTTAATAATAGTATGATTTGTAGATTTTACATTTTTGCCCATAAAACCAAAACGGTACCTTTAAACTTCTTGAAATTTTGCAATTATATAGACTGACATAAGATATATATGTTCACAAAATTTAATTGAGATCGAATCATAATCAAGTGAGTTATAGCCATTTCAATTATATTGAATTACACCAACAATAACACGTGTTTATGGTTGATATAGGGCTTTCCAATAAGAGGTGTTATTTTAATATTAAAAGAAAAATGCCATTTTTTAGGTCTTTGCAAAAAAAATTTTTACAAAGACCTACTAGTTTCGCGACCTGTCTGTCCGTCTGTCCGTCCGTCTGTCCGTCCGTCCGTCTGTCCGTCTGTCCGTCTGTCCGTCTGTCCGTCTGTCCGTCTGTCCGTGCGTCACAGCTAATTTCCTCAGAAACTATAGAAGCTAGAATGCTCAAACTTTGTGAAAAGGTCAGAAGTGATGGTCTCTCAAAAGTTAAGGCCTTGACAAAAATTTTTAAAATGTTTAAGGGGGGTCCCCCCTAATAACGAATTGGCCCTTAAAAAATTTTTTTAAACAAAGGTAATCGAGTGGGGTATCAAATGAAAGGTCTTGATTAGAACTTTTAGAATCTGAAATAAAAAAATCATTTGATGAATTAGGGGGTCCACGGGAAGGCAAAATGTATCCAAAATTTGTGTCCCCCCCCTCGCGATTGGACACCTTTCAGCCGAAAAATCTGAAAATTATCACGAATGTGGGCCTTTATGAGTACAAGGGCAACAAATACCTTAGAAATCGAAATTCACTCAACTTTGTTAATAATAGTATGATTTATAGATTTTACATTTTTGCCCATAAAATCAAAACGGTACCTTTAAACTTCTTGAAATTTTGCAATTATATAGACTGACATAAGATATATATGTTCACAAAATTTAATTGAGATCAAATCATAATTAAGTAAGTTATAGCCATTTCAATTATATGGAATTACAACAACGATAACACGTGTTTATGGTTCATATAGGGTTTTCCAATAAGAGGTGTTATGTTGATATTAAAAGAAAAATGCCATATTTTAAAATAAATGATCGGATCTTTAGTTCATTGTAAAGAAGAAGATATGCCGTTAATAGCCATAACTAACATTGGGCAAATAACCACTACGAAATGCTTACAGGACCATATACTCTTCATGAAATTTTCCATAACCAAATCGCAAAGTGGCTGCCCTATGTCCTCGATAGCCTCACGAATTTCATCTTTGAGATCTTGAATTGACGCTGGGCTATTGGCATAGGCCTTCTCTATCACGTGGCTCCAAAGGAAGAAGTCGCAAGGTGTTAAATCACAAGATCTATCCAAAATAACACCTCTCTTTGGAAAACCCTATATATATTTAAAATTGACTTAGGTTCTTTTATTTTCTTTCAATTTTCATGAATATTTAAGGAATAGTGTTTAACTTGAACATGTTCAATCGGCCGAGCATTCAGAAAAATCATTTAAGGTAGATCAAAATGGCGGCTGTACTGTGCTTATGGAAGAAACTGTGCATCTTTTGCATAAATTTGAACGATTTCATATCCAAGTATTGGACGAATAATTCTAATTATCGATTCACGTAATTAGAAAACTTGTTTCTAACCCTAGGATGTTTACAAAGACCTTCTGGTAGGAGGACTCTCCTGCTTACTCAACTTGTTTAAAACTGTAACTGCTTATTTAATTTATTTTTAACCCGTGATCAATGATGAATTAAACTGCTACAAAAATGTTGTCTACTGTCGTTTGTAGTAGTTGTAGGTTCATACAACTTCACATCAAGATTTCAGTTTATCAATCCTTTACTGCACCTCTGTAATGGTTTTCTCACGTCTCGTACTTTTAAGATTTCCCAAAGGAAATCTAAACCGACCTCTCATCGGTTGTAGACGTGAAATCTAGGAACGTGATAACGAACTGTACCCATCAGTTTGACAAGTCCGGACACTCTTAGTTTACCCGGAGGTGGCTGCTGGCTAGCTAGTAAGTTCGGAGAGGAGTTTCAGTTTCGGGTCTTATGCAAGCCGACTAAGTCCGAAATACAAAAACTCAGCCACCGGTTCAAATACCCGATTTAAAACACAACGAACAACTTCCATCAACTCTACTTTAAATTACGTACATTCATTCCGAGGAAAAGGAACAAAACAACCGCTGCAGACAAAATATTAAAAAACGCACTTCCGAATAGTACCGACATGGCGCCCGGAATACTCTACTCGAATTCAAAACCGAAAAAAATCGATTCTAATAAAAACACGCAAATACAAAATATGGCACTGCGTACCGACCGCAACGCGAAACCGACCATTCCCGGATTACTGTGTAATGAATCGGCCCTACGCCACTGACAATACTTCGGAAGTCGTTATTGATGTCAACGGCTCAGAACGTCCCTTTAACCACTTCCTGACACTGAACCGCGTTTTGACGGTTGACAGGCAGAAGATAATTTTATGTTAAAGAATAGTCATTTTTTGATCATTAAGAATATTGGGATATGAACAATACAATGTATGATTTTATGTTAGAGAATATTTCGTTTCCTTAACATTACCGCCCGCCATGAACCGTCCGAGGTTCTTAGTTGGTGTCATACCAGGTGGATTTGTGTGAAGTTGTTACAATTGAGGAACGCCGAGGAAGAACCCCTGAGAACGAAGAAGAACCCAGTTACAATCGTCAAACAGATGATTACGGATAAGGTTACGCTGACTCCATGTTTTCGAACGGTGGACCAGGATATTGATTGGTAATCGTCGATGATCGCTTCTTCTTTCTGAACGTAGGCTCCTATGTATTCTTCGGATTTTATTAGGTCTGAAGCTACGAGGTTAGGGATGTCTTGGGTGTTGGTGGTTTGATTGATGACGGGTGGTTGTGGAAGAATGTGGACCGGCAAATTCTTTGTAAAAGCTGACCATGTGGTAGTAAAGAGCGAGTTGTCAATTTTAAAGCTACCTTCTTGTGAGAGTTTAATGATACCAGTGCCATTTAGTACCACGTTTTTCCGGTCACCTTGGCAGGACGTTTGCCCAGGAGTTGCTATTGGGGCTGTGAACATCCATATATTTGCGTCATGAAGCTGCTTCCATTCAATATTGTTCAGTTTGAAGATGTGTGCTGTACATGGTTGTCTCGCGTATACTTTGTGTATTTCATTGATGATGCAGTTTGGCCTGGAGTTTAGGTCGTAGGGAACACTAATATCTACCAGATATTCGTCGGTAGAGAGTTTTAGCAGGTCGTTAGAGGAGGTTTCAAACTATTGTTGCAGATTGTAGTTGACTCCTAGAATCCTTGGCGGTACGTCAAATGCTTGAAATGTGAATTTGCTGATTTTCTCCGAAATTGGAGTCGGTTTTATGATATCATACGGGCGTGTATCAATAACCGGAAGGAAAACCAATAAATGAAAGCTGTTTTCGTTAGATATTAACTGAATGGGCTTTACTACCTGAAGTATGACTTGTTCATGGTCTGGAAGTAACGATTGCGTTAAGTTGATCTCATGGATGGCATTACTAGTTTTGATGCAATCCCAAATGTCTGTTCTTGATGACAGACTTGCTAGTATGCTCGAATATTTGTGATAAACTTCTCTCAAGTAGTTTTCTGCTCTCTGGAAAGTAGCAAGGATGTGGATGTTTATTTGATTGTGGTCTGAGCTTTTGTACCATTGACTGAGTTCGTTGATACGATCCAAACCTCGTTGGAGTGGGCTTGAAATCGCTTCAACTGTGTGTCTATTCTCCCTGAAGTGCTGTTTAAGGTCTTCAATGCCTTGAGCATGAGTTTATTTTGGTTGTCCACGGAACGAATTATTTTCTTCTGGTTGTCGGACAGACTGTTGATATAATTGTACACTTCATTGTTTACGCCAAACACAGCGGTTAAGAAAGATCCTAATGCTTCGCGACGTTGTCTCCGATGGAAAAATCTTAATGTGTTTATTTTACGTCCAATTTCATCCTTGATTTCATCCAAATGTTGTGCTAGTTCATGGCAATCAATTTGCGCAGAGATGGCATTGCTAGATTGACAAAGTCCTCGAATTTTCGTCACGACAGTTTGTACGTTGGTTTGGTCATAGTTCAAATTGCTCCAAGGAACCTGGATTTGCATTTTCAACGCTCCTCTATGTATTTGCGCTTTTCCGAGATGTTCGATGTCTAAACTTGTTGTCAGCTGAGAATACTGGCATCGCCAGATGTGTGTGGAAGGACGCAGCAGATTACCAACAGAGAGTATAGGAGTTTGGTAGGTAACCCAGGAGCGGTCGATGTCTTTGGTGGAGATTTCGAAGACTCAACCCGTTGTTTTACCGTGCGATCTGATAAGTATTCTGTCCAAATATCACCAATGGGTCTAATTTTGCATCTTTTATATTTGCATGTGGTTGATGCAAGTGTTAGTGATGGAGTTTCTGTTGGGAGATCTTGGATAGGTGATTCCTTTGGGGTATCTGGAGTGTTGTTTTCGAATAGGTGGCAAATCTTGGTCACAGGGTGCCTGGAAACTCTGCCATGTACTTTGCTGGATACAACTCGAACTATACCATCAGCACCAGGGTGTACTTTCACAATTCTTGCGAGCGGCCATCGAGTTGATGGGAAGTTGTCCGTTTTTAGAAGCAAAAGGTCACCGACTTGTAGATTGGGTCTGATGCTCATCCATTTCGGTCATTGCTGTAGGTATTCGAGTCTCCATCGATTCCAGAAATGGTTCTTTATCTGTTGGATCATTTCCCACTTTTTGCTGATATGTTTGTCAAATGCAATTGTTCGTATTTCGAACAAGTTACTCCCGGTTACAAAGTGTCCTGGAGTGATGGTCGAATGATCCCTTGGATCGCTGCTCACTTCGCATAGAGGTCTTGAGTTCAAGCATGCTTCTATCTGAGCTAGGAGAGTGTAAAGTTCTTCGATGGTTAAGAGTCGTTCTCCAATCGACTTGACGAAATGCCGTTTCATTGACTTTACTCCAGTTTCCCAGAGTCCACCAAAGTGTGGGCTTCCAGAAGGAATGAACTTCCACTGAATCTCTTCGTTCATTAGAAGATCCTCGCATTGATTTGAAAGCTCAGCAAATGCTTTGTGTAATTGTCGTTCGCTGGCCACAAAGTTGCTTCCACAGTCGCTAAATATGAAGGTGCATTTCCCCCTTCGCGCAATGAATCTTCGAATTGCGGCAATGCACGCTGGTGTCGATAAATCGCTTACAGCTTCTAAATGGAAAGCTTTGGTGGAGAAGCACACGAAGAAAGCTATAAAGGCTTTAGTGGTTTTCGTCCCACATTCCATTTGATTGTTATTGGCCCAGCGTAATCCAGGCCTGTTTGTGCGAAAGGCTTTTCCATTTGCAATCTTGGTGGAGGTAGCTGTCCCATTAGCTGGCTCTCTGGCGGAGCGATAGTCGTCAAGCACGTAATGCATTCATGAAGGATCCTTTTTACAAACGATTGTGCATTAATGATGAAAAACTCTTGCTGCAGTGTTGCTAAAGCCAACTGTAGTCCTCCATGTAATGTTTTCAGATGATTTTGTCTGACGACCAATTTTGCAAATGAATCTCTCGGAAGTATAGCTGGGCGTTTTGCAATTTCATCGATTGCCGCAAACTGTAGTCTGCCGGTAGTCCTGAGGATGCCATTGGAGTCAATCATTGGAGTTAGGTGTTTAAGGTCACTATTGTTGGCGACTTGTGAGCTACTGCGCAACGTTGATAATTCTTTTGCAAAAGCATGCTGCTGAGAGAGTTGTATGCAGTTGTTTTTTGCTCCCTGTAGCTCCTCGATCGTCAAAGAACCCACTCGTTTGTTGTCTTTATTTGATGCATTATGTTTGAATCTACGTATATATGCTATAACCTTCAAGAGTTTTGGAAGTGACGAGTACCTGCTGAATATCTCTGGCTCTTGGGTGGTATCTGTTGCTACAATTCCAACGGTGCGTATTTCATTTGCGACGGCATTGTGCTCTGTTGCTGAAAGTGCCAAATTTGATGTTGTTGAAATTTCTTGATTTGCTAGCCATTCTGGATCCTTCCACCATAAGGATGAGTGAATCAGCTGTTCTGATTGAATCCCTCTTGAAGGAAGATCGAGTTATCGGTAGAGCGAAGATGGTGTCAATCATCTGGGCTCGAGGCTTCGTGTATCAGACTTACGCGATTTGCGACAAATACCTTCCACGTAGCTGCTGGTTCTTGAATCCAGGCCAACACGACTTTTGAATCCATCCAGAAATGAGTGTTTGTGTTTGCCCATTTGCACGCTTGTTTGAGTTGCTTCATTAGTTCCAACATTAAAACAGCCCCGCTAAGCTCAAGTCGTGGGAGTGATATCGTTTTTGGCGGAGCGACTTTAGATTTTGGAGTCAGCAAACAGGTTGACATATTTCCTTCTGTGGAGATTACTCGCAAGTAAACTGCTGCTGCATAAGCTGCGTTCGATGCTTCGCAAAATCCATGTAATTCTACTCTGCCGTTTTGTGTGGATCCGTTCCATCTGGAAATTTGCAGCTTCTCAATGATTGGTTATTGTCTCCGTGTTTGAACCCAATCTTTTACTGTAGCTAGAGGGACTTCGTCATCCCAGCCTAACTTTAGAAGCCAGAGTTTCTGCATGGTAATTTTTTCAGTGATAATACAGGGTTGCAACTATCCTAATGGGTCGAATAGTTTTGATACTTCTGAAAGTATGGACCGTTTCATCAAATTTTGTTCCACAGCTGGTGTAACTTTAAAGGAAAAGTGGTCTTGCGCCGGGTGCCATTGTAATCGAAGTGTTTTGACTTCTTCTGGAAAAGCAATTTCTAATGGTTTCTGGTTCTCTCGATCATTTTCTGGAATGTCTTCTAAAAGCATCTTGTCGTTTGCCGACCATTTCTGTAGATCAAACCCTCCCTTGCTGAAGATGAACTTAAGCTCTTCCTGTATATGCTTTAATCGAACTATATCATCGGATCCTGTCAGTTGATCGTCCACGTAAAAACCTTGAAGGATTATGTCGGTAACTTCAGAGTGTGCATCGCGTTCGTCAATTGCTAGTTGCTGGAGTGTGCGAATAGCTAAAAATGGGGCACATGCTGTACCATATGTCACGGTCGTCAACCTGTAATGCCCAATTGGTTCCTTTGTGTTCAATCTCCACAGAATGCGCTGATATTCTCGATGGTTTTTGTGGACTCGTATCTGTCGATAAATTTTCTCTATGTCAGCAGCAATGACGTAGCGATGATTGTGCCATCTTAATAACACGTCCAGAAGGTTTGATTGTATTGTAGGTCCAACTTGTAGAAGATAATTTAACGATTTGCCACTGAGAGATTTTTGTGACGCGCTAAAAATTACCCGCAGCTTTGTGGTGGAACTTTTTTCCTTTATAACTTCACGATGGGGTAAGTAATAACAATCCGTGTTTTGGAACAAATGGTCTGGTACCTTATCCATGTGACTAAGTCTAAGGTATTCCTCCATGAAGGCATGGTATTCCTTCTTCCTTCCTTTCTTTCTATAAGCTATTTGTACTGACTCCTTCAGGTCCTTTGGCGTTTGGCTTGAACGGTAACATGACTGTGTAAGTTCCATCTGGTTGTCGGTTGGTGTTTTCGACATAATGTTGCTCAAATTCAAGGTCTTCTGATTTCTGTTTTTGTGCTATGGACGGCTCCTCAATCTCCCGAAATCGTTTAAGGGTGTTATCAAGCTCCTCATAAGCCACAAGGGATGTTGGGCCTGGTTCTGTGCGCGTGCATGCCGTTGATCCAAACAGAACCCAACGACGCTTTGTCTTTTGAGCACATGGCTGTCCTTGAATGAAACCGCGATCCAAAATGCTACCGTATATATCGGCACCAAGAAGTATGTCAATGTGTGATGGGTGATGGAAACCAGGATCTGCCAATCTCAAATTTCTGATGTGTTTAGGCAAGGCTATGTTGATACTGATAGCTGGTAAGACGAATGTAATTTTTGGAATGATCAATGCTGAGAATTGCAAGAGATCGTCTTTTCCATTCTTTCCTAGATTTGCAGTGACCTCTACTACTCCTCTGGACATTCCTGCCTTTGAGCACCCAATACCTCCAATCGATATTTTGGAGTGTTTGCGCGGTAGTTCCAGCAGTTGTACAGCAGACTCCATGATAAATGATTTCTGTGAGCCAATGTCCAGTAATGCTCGCAGCTTTACAGTAGTACCTGCATTGGTTTTGATTGCGACAATTGCTGTAGCAAGTAGTACCTGAGTGTTGGAGAGAAGCTTGTGGCTGAGTGGAAGGCATTACTGGCCAAGACTATTCCATTAACTTTGGTTTAGTGCATCCTCTGTCTGCCATGTGCAATAGAGTGTTATGTCATTTCGGACAGAGCTTGCAATTTTTCTTAGATTGGCATCCTTTCACCATATGTTGGTCTGAAAGGCAGTTGAAACACAACTTCTTACTTTTGACCAGTTGCCGCCGTAAGTCTACTGCTGCTTTCTTGAATTGATCGCATTCAAACAAGCGATGATGATTGGCGTGAGTCATGGTCCTGTTGGGTGGCCTTGTGCTCGCTGAAGAGGAGGATAATATTAAGGCTTCTAACATTATTAATCGTTGGGTTAAGAAGATCATGAACTTTTCAAGTGTTGGCACTTCCTTACTTCCGCTGATCGTTTTTTGCCACTCGGACCTTGATTCCTTAACGAGCTTGCTGTTTAGGATGAAAACTATAGCCAGGTTGAATACATCGATTTACAGCGTTCTAACTCTTGCAATAAGCTGGTTGGTTGTGTTGACCACGTCCCTTAATGCAGTGGCGTAATTTGATTGACATAGACTTGTGTTCCACCAACATTGCATAAGTTCTTGTGCTATCAGTGTCTCGTTGTCGTAACGTTCGCACAGTAGCAACCAAGCGGCTTCATAGTTGTCACTAACTATATTGAGGTGACTTATAGGTCGCTCAGCTTCTCCCCTCAAATTGCTGCGTAGGTGCTGCATCTTCTGTACGCTGGACAAAGTTGCGCTGTTATGAGCCATGCTTTTGTAAAGGTCACGAAACGCTGTCCATTTGCCATAGTCCCCATCAAATATGGGCAGATTGATCCGCTCTAACTGGAGACCATCTCCTTCACTTGTGGTCGGCGGCGATGGCTGCCTTGAAGATCCGGCTTGAAGCAATGCAGCATGCAATCGGTTGATTCCATCTTTGAAAATTGTCTTGTATTCCAAGACAAGATCTTCCAGGTGCTCATAGTCCTCAGTATACTTCTTAAGTATTGTCTTGTCTTCCCCCACTTTCAGCTGATCATGTGCTTGGGCATATATTCCTTCACATGCCTTCCACTGTTCTTCGAGACGCTGCAATTTGGTCTCAAAATATGACAGAGAGTGACGACTGGGTCCATCCTTCTTTGCATTAGCGATGATCCGGTTAATGCTGTCGTAGTTGAGTTTTTGGGTTGTGATGAGTTTGGCTATTCCTTCTTTAAGACTTCTGCCTTGATGTACTGAATGAATTACGGGAAGACTCCTATTCTGATCTTGAATTCAGAATAAATCTAATATTGAGGCTCCGTTGTCCTGTGATCCTTGCTGTTTTTGAGTCCTTTTGGTTGGACGCTATGGTCTTGATAACTTTGTCTTGATTCACTTGCGTAAATGTCCTTGTGATGAAATTCTGCTCGACGGACCAATGTTTTGAAATAGACTCAATAAAACAACATTAGTTTGATCAACAAGTGATGATTTATTTTATCAGTCTCGATATTTCATACATAATTTTTCCTTACACTAGCAATAATTTCCATTTTCACAAATTTCGCTACTTGCAATAATTCTCAATCGTTAATTGCTTATTTAGCATAGGTCGTTCACAAAGATTTAATGCATTTAGCTGAGTTTGTCGACAAATCATTTTTGCTAAAGGTGAATAACTGAATTTTGTTTACAATTCGTGCTAAAGGTGAATAACTGATTTATGTTTGCAATTTGTGCTAAAGGTGAATGACAGAATTTTGCTGATTGTTATGATTGCAAAGTTGAATGTTTTCGAATGGTTACAATGAAATGGTAATTTATGGCCATTGATCTTAGACTATTTGGAATATGAACGATACAATGATAAGTTTATGTAAGAAAATATTCATTTCTTTATCATTAAGAATATTGGAGTATTAACAATAAAATGGATAATTTTATGTTAAAGAATAGTCATTTTTGATCATTAAGAATAATGGGATATGAACAATACAATGTATGATTTTATGCTAGAGAATATTAAGTTTCCTTAACAAAGAAGAATGTATGACGTTCAGGTCGCGCCGGAGAAAAGACGTGAAAAAGACCTCCGAGTGTGGATATCGGCCGGGAATAATTAAATTTAAAAAAAACTAAAAAAGGGGAAAAATAGTGGTTCCCACTCAAGTGGACAACCGTCCGAATTACCTTTTCGCTTTATTGCGACTTCTTACCACATTTGTTGCGCAGGGTGCCATTGAACGCGTGAAGAGTGGCAGTCGCCAGATAAATCGGCCAGGGATTTGTGGTTCTCGACTAATTTGGAAAATTTTTATCTTCAGCCAGGGGAATCAAAAATCGACGACAAAAATCATTACAAATCAGTGCCGGCTGCTCCATAGGGAAATGAGAGCGAATTTTAGCCTGCCGAGAGAAGGGTGCTTCTGGCTGATTTAAAAAAATTATCCCCAACCCCAAATACATTAAAAAAGCGTCTCTAATCTACGTTAATTGACTCGACAAGATGAGTGATAGCGTTACCGTAACAATTATGTACGCGGTCAAAGATCCCGACACTTGGAAGCATTCCGGGCTTCGCAACTCCAGCATTTGCAACTCCAGCAAGTCGAACCGAAATCATTCATCTATCACGCATAAAAAGATGGGTAGAATCCTTCCGCGATATAAAGGCAAGATAACCTTTTATTTTTTGAGAGTCCAGGCAGGTAGGAGGAACCCATCTGGCTGGCAGTTCAAATTAAGAAAATAGTAGGCCCTTACAGGTTTTACCCTGGGACAACACATCGGAAGGATTTGGTCGCGGAAAAATTATAAAACAAAGGAGAGAGGAAGCTACAACTCACGTGAAGTGACTGAATATGTATATAACACAACTCCACTACTTCTGTCCAGGGGGCTCAAGTATCAAGGTACCTTACATCCTCCGTAAAGGACCTAATCGTCTGAAGACGCAAATCTTTTACCCCTTTAGGATGTTTATGCCCCACGTTGGGCGCCATTTGTAATTTTTTTCGTCGTCTCGCGTCTACGGCAAATGCACCTGATTCCCCTGGCTGAAGATAAAAATTTTTCAATTAAGAATCGAATAAATAAATTTTTTTTCGCGTTGGATAACATTAGCTCGCCAATATCGGCCACTTGCGTAGTTTAATCAATTTTTTTCTTATATTTAGGAGTAGATAAATCGATATACTTTTACGTCACCATCGACCAAACCAAAAATGGCAACGAAGCGGACTCCGGAAAAGTGTTGGACTCGCTCCAAAACGGTGCAACCAGCTAACTGCGGGATCTGCTTCGAGGACATGTAAGAGGGCGAAACCAGTGTGCGATTAGAGTGCGGACACTTGTTTCATCGCGCCTGCGTCCAGCAGCTCTTGCAAACATCCTATCTCTGCCCCCTATGTAGACGCCCGATTGAGCGAAGTGCCCTAGACGCCCCCCTCGGAGTGCACGCCCCTATGCGTGGAGCAGTAGCAAAAGACCACCGGAATACTGAACAGACCCAACCGCTGTTGGACAACCAAGGAGCCGTGGGTGGAGAAGCTCCAGTTGCAGGAGTATCGGCAGATGCCCCAACCGTGCATTCAAATACCACGTTCAACGAATTTTGTCCTTATTGCAAGGGTTGTCCGATGGGATCGGACGCTTGGGGAGAGGCTTCCAAGACATCAGGATCAGCCAGCCCCCCAGCTCATATAATCGGTCGCGGTTCTTAATAAAAACAAGAACACACTATTTTTCTCGACGATAACACTTTATTTCTCCAAAACTGTTATTCTTAGGCTAGCGATACAACAACTGATGGTCGATCAGCCAATTGCTGTTTTATTGATTCATGATTATTTTTAATGTCATCAATTTTACCTGACCTACTTGAATTGCCATTATAATGAAAGAGCAAAATGCTGCTCACAGCATTTTCAACATATGGTGCAATGTATTGATCTGACCCAGTTACAATGTTGGGTGAATGTACGTTATTAATGTGGGGTGAATGAACATTATATGTTACCCGCAAGAACTCCATCTGGCTGGGAGCCAAGTCCCAGTGCGGCAACGTCCACCTCTAGACTAGCTGATGATTGGAATCTCCCTCAAAGGAGCTCGGGAATGTATCCCAGGGCCCCAGAGTATCGACCGTGGTACAGAACCACACCCCCACTAATACCTTCAATGTACGAATCGGTCTCTTATGGCAGGCTCATCAATGATGCAAATCGCCCGCGAATGTAGCAACGCCAACCAGAGACCCAACGCCTCGCATCATGGAGAGTTGGTGACTCAGCTTCACCGGCTTTAATTCGGCGACACCAGTGGACAGGTTCCTATTTCGGATTCAGGCTCTAGTCACCAGTGCACTGGGAGGTGACTTCTCGGCTTTTCTTAGACACGCACACCTCTTGTTTAGCGGGGAAACTGCCGAATGGTAGTGGAGCTTCAAAGAATCCATAACACGACCCGATTGGAATTCCTTCTGTGCAGTTTTTCGCAACCACTTTGATGACGGCCTCACTGAAAGAGAATTGCATGAACAACTGCAAAAATGCAAGCAAGGTGCCCACTACCCATTCGACCAGTATTATACCAGCATACTACGGTTAAGCACTCGGTTACGAACACCCATGCCCGAGGACGAACTGGTGGAAATCATCTGGGAGAATTCGGTGGGAGCTTCAAAACAGCCTCCTTCATGTGCCAATATATACTGTACACGGATTATGCCTCCATGCCCGTAGGCAAAAACGGCTAGATGAACGGTGAGGCACCTTCCGCCCACAACCTCGCATGACGGGACCAATCCAATGAAGCAACCATACTGCGGAGTTAGTAACAGCGGATCACGTAGTTATAGACTCGACACACGTCCGGAGGAGCGGAGCACCCCTGGAGCGCGAGTTCGAACCAACAACTCGCCGACCTTTTGTCAAGGTAGTTGCAAGTCCGACAGTCTGTTGAAACTGCCGACAACCGGGACACCGGTTCTCTGCATGTCCAGCGGAACCGACGGTTTTCCGTTACCGGAAAAGAGGACACGTATGCACCCGATTGCGCAGGTTGCAAGTTACAAAAAAACTTGCCAGTGAGTGCTGCAACCACCCGTCGACACTCCTAAAGCCTGAACAAACTGATACCGAACCCATTGCTATGTGCAATCAAGCCCCAGATACGACCCCAACTTTGCTGATTCGCACCGCCCAACGCAGTTTTCTTGAAGTTCCGCAGTCGATATCACGCGTTGCCGTGCCGGGCCCGCAGGGCAATGGTAACGGGACGTCATACTACGGGATTATCAAGCTACTCGTCAGCGCATCTTCAATGAGGAGATGGTTATAACTACTACTCCACGAAGGAAGCGGGCCACGCGTCGGATGCCGAGCTTCTGAAGAATGGTCAGGCAGTCGAGGAAGGCGTTGCAGGCGATACACTTAGACGAATTATTGAAGGATGACGTTCAGCCATACACGTCAGTACACATCCTACAAAAGCGGCTAGTAGGCTTGATTGATACTGGAGCCAGTGTGAAATGCATTTCAGCCGATTTTGCAGGAGAGGTCCTGACGACTCACGCAGACCACTTTACTACCTGATTAAGCACGGCGAACGGAACACGTCACTCCGTAGTGGGGAAACTTACGACGGATGTCACATTTAAAGGAGTGTCTAAGTCTCTGGAATTCTACATTATACCCCAAATAACACAGAATCTGTACCTAGGGGTAGACTTCGTTCGAAAATTTAATTTGGCCCCGGCATTATTTTCCGGCACTCTGTCACCACTGTCGACTTCCCACTCACTTCGACATGCCCTGGGTGCGAATCAACAACTGCGACTTGACTCGGTTATATCGGCTTTTCTATCGGATGAGAAGGAAGGTCTCGGCAGGACAACCTAGGTGTTTCACACAATAGATATGGGGGATACTAAACCCATAAAGCAGAGACATTTTGCCATATCTCCGGCGAAAGAAAAGTCGTTGATTGGATGTTAGCACTAGGCTTGATCGAAGAATCTCAGAGCGCATGGGCTTCACCGGTAGCTTTAGTTGTTAGGCCGAACAAGGTCTGGTTATGCTTAGATCCCCAACGTTTGAATGCCATCACTGTTAAGGGCGCATATCCTCTACCATTGATTGAGGGCATCTTGAGTCAATTAACCTAAAGCCCATTTAATAACGAGCTTGGACCTCAAGGACGATTTTTGGAAAATCCCGTTAGTTCCTGGCTCAATGGAGAAGACAGCGTTCGCGGTCCTAGGTCGCCTACTGTACCAATTTGTGACCATGCCATTCGGACTGTGTCATGTCCCTCAAACAATGACGTGCCTTATGGACAAAGTGATACCACCGCATTTACGGCACCAAAATTTTCGTATACTTGGACGACCTACTATTTATAACTGAGACCTTTGACGAAAACATCGGCCAGCTTCAGAAAGTGGTTTTGCACATCCGGAAAGCAAGGTTAGCCATCAACATACCGAAGAGTCAGTTCGTAATGACAGAGATTAAGTATCTGGGTCACATCATTGGTCATGGTAACATCAAAACCGACCCGGACAAAACACAAGCGATTGATGCTTTTCCACTGCCCAAAACCACCAAGCAATTACGCCGATTCGTTGGTTCATGCGGATGGTATGACCGATTTGTACGTCACTACACAACCATCACCACACCCTTGACCGACATGCTGCATAAGGGACGTAAGTTTGTCTGGGAAGGGCGCAGCTCGCGAGCCTTTCAAGAGCTAAAGAAGAGTCTGACTACAGCCCCCGAACTACAAAGCCTGGACATTGGTAAACCGTTCTCAATCCAATGCGACGCTAGTCAACATAGGGTGGGAGCAGTCTTAGTCCAGGTTAAGCAAGCCGGCGAGGAGAGGTCTATAGCTTTTATGTTATACAAGTTGAACCCGGGCCAGCGGAATTACACGGTCTCGAAGCAGGAATGCCTGGCGGCGGTGAATTGTTTTCGAGCATATGTGGAGGGACACCCCTTCGAAGTCGTTACGGATCATGCGTCCCTGAAATAGCTGATGCGCCAAACTGATCTCCACGGCCGTTTGGCTAGATGGGCCTTGAAATTACAGGCATTTAACTTTACGATTCGACACCGGAAGGGAAGCCAACATGTAGTACCGAACACCTTATCGGGGATGTTTGCTCCGGAAGAAGCTGAGTTGGCCCAGGAGGGCGACATCCCCCTATTGATCGACCTGGACCATCCCGCATTCAAGTCAGCAGGTTACACCCAGCTGATGCATACTATACAGATCCAGTTACCAGAGCTGCGGGTGACGGAGGGATTTATATACAAGCGAATGGGACGCGAATCTGGAGACCCCATACAAGAAGAGGAACAGTGAAAGTTATGGGTGCCAGAAGAATTGACCATCGATCTTATTAGACGGGCGCGCTGCGGATACGGTTGTAAGCTTCGGTGGCTGAAAACCTATTTCTTTTGGCCTAAAATGGCACAGCAAATAAAAGCGTATGTAGCCGCCTGTGAGTTGTCCAAGTGCACTAAAGCGCCCAATACTGTCCTTTGGCCCCCTGATGGCGTGTGTTCCAGAGCTTGTATATCGACCTTATTGGTCCTTGTCCTCGTTCGACTTCTGTTCATACGGGAGCTGTCGTGGTCCTGGACCAATTGTCAAAATTTCCAATCATTGAGCCGATTCGTAACATGCACACCAGCCCAGCTAGCTCAGTCGGTAGAGCATGGGACTCTTAATCTCAGGGTCGTGAGTTTGGGCCTCACGTTGGGCGCCATTTGTAATGATTTTTGTTTAAAAAACACTCGAACGTTGAGATTTCCCAAAGGAAATTGTAATGATTTTTTTTCCTGTCTAAGTCCGATCGAAACAAATCGGAACCGACCTCTCATCGGTTCTAGACGTGAAGTCTGAATCGTGCAAACGAACGGTACCAACCGGTCAACCAGTCCATGCACCCGTAATCCATTTCGCGGTGGCTGCTTGTCGGCCAGCTAGTTCGGAGAGGATTTCGGTCGCAGGTCTTTAAATGGATTACGCTCAAGTACGTATTTCAGCCACCGTTAAATGCCCGTTTCAAACGCGTCAAAAACACATACAGAAGGGAAACCTACTTTACTTCATTTCGTATTTCTTCATTATTCCAGTCAATTACAAAAAAAAACTAAATTCCATTTCACGCTCCCGAATTTCACCGACGCGGTACCGAAAAATATACTACGTTAATTCAACCCCAAAGTACTCTACTCTAAGGAAAATGCAAAGCAAACGAAGGTACCGCGTACCGCACGCGACGCGAAACCGGCCATCCGCGGATTTCTTATAACCCTACCCTTTTAGCGCCATACCTACCGTTCACTCTTCCTCCTGCTGAAAAGAAACGAGCGGGCTGGAAAGGAAAGTCTAGTTTCAAATTAGTAATTCATACTATTATTGAAGCAAATGTAATACTAAACAATGTACTTTCGGTATATCTGGACAATGTTATTTACAAAGGATATCTTTTACCTAATATTGGCTTCTCACGACTACTAAATACGAGTACGTTTGACATTACTTCTGTATTTTCTTATAGAAAAAAATTGAAATCCGTCAGAACCTCTTAAATTATTTGTTCTTTCGCTTTTCTTCCTATATGCTCCTTAATAGGATATTTGGTCGCTCAAGATCCTATTTACAGCAAGTAGCAAATTTTTTATTTTGGTGTTTATAATTGACTCTGTTCGAGAAACTCTCATTGCATATCAAATATTAATAAATTGATGATTTGCTAAATTTTCTTTAATTTAGGCATTTTATATGATCATACATGAATAAAAATCTGATTGATTTTTTTTTTGCTTAAGGACTTGAAAAATACAATGGGGATTTTATGTCCAGGAAAGATTAATCTATACAATCTCCCAAACTTTTTATCGATAGCTCCACTCGAAAAGAAATTTTTTTTTTTACAAAGTTGTGTAATCTACACAATGTTTAGCACTTAATTTACAAAATGGAAAAATATTTTCATGAATTTATAGAGAGTTAAAAATAAATTTGAAGACAACTATTTGTTTTAGTTATTTCTAGGACGGATACCACTATAATTGAGAACTCTCTTCTAAATAAATTAAAATTTAACTAAACCAAGAACCACACACTATTCAATTTCCTGTCGTTTCCTTTTTTTTCATTGAAGTATAAAAAAAATACAAAGAAGATGACTAAAACTAGTTTTTTCAATTATTTGAAATACAATTATGAACCTGCCGTTGCAATTCAGTTTTTTTTGTAATACCACGTTGATTTGAAACAAAGTTGATATGCATGGTGTTATGTTATTTATGGATTATTTTAAAGCAAACAGTTGGTTAAAAAAAAATTCCTAAACCGAATAATCATTGGTGTCTATTTGTTGCCGCCTATAGCAATATGCGTTTAATCGAGCCGGGCTCCAATTTTTTTAATAGGAATTTCAATTTTCTTGATCACCATGCTGTTTTTTTTTTCTCAATCCCCTCAATTTTTCTTCAATCCGAAATCAAGTAATTTAATTTATAATTTATCGTGCTAAGCAAATTTCATTAGTAAACACTCAAATTCTCAATCAAATACTGCTCAATAGCCAAAAACAAGACAAACAAAATAAACCATTCATTAAACTCATTCGAGATTAGTAGAAGCGAAAGAGACATTATACGTCAAAAAAGAATTGGAATGATGTTTCAAAATATAAGAAGACAAAAATTAAATGTATAGAAAAAAATATCACTAAACCACTGAAAATATCGGGGCCGATGTAAGAACATTTGGAATTGCCACAAGACATGCTCCGGCTCGGCTGAAATTCAATGGTGCTTTGAGAGATCACTCGTTCGTTTCAGGATCGTATTCATCCACAGTCTTTAAAAAGTGATTTCCATCGAAACCACCAGCAGCTATAAGACGATCACCTGATAGTGCAACACCAATTGCATCGCGTCCAACGCTCAAAGATGTAATCAACGTCCAAGAATCTGTTCCGGGATCATATCGTTCAACGGTCGCCATTCGACATACTGCTGGATTGCTGGATGGGCAATCGTGGCCACCTAATGCGTAAAGATATCCATTCGCGACAGCAACATCAACTCCTCCAACCGTATAGGCATTTTGTTCGAAATGTTTTAGCAGTCTTCCTAAAGGTGTCTGGCGAAATTAGTTCGTTGTCATCACAGCGAAGAAACATTTAATATCAGCTAATTTATCTCCGGAACAAGATCACAGAGTTTTCTCCACAATTTAGAACGGTAAAAAGCAGTGATTAGCTTCGTAAGCTTTCTCACACTTCCGTGGTATCCTTACAATGTACGGTCGAGCAAAACGTGTAGGTAAATAAAATATAGAATCGTGGTCACTTCCATATTGCTCATAAATTTCTGGGATGGATTTACTCATTGGCACCAATGCGCGGTTGCTAACAAGCAAAAATAATGCATAATGAACATAAATTGTTCCATTTTTATTTCCTGAGGTACCAGAAACTTCCCCTTGTTCAAATAAGGCAGTTCGTACTCGAATAGCACAAGCTTCTTCGTGCTTTTGGAAATCGTTTTCTCTTGACGCGTACAAAGAATTGAAATTATTTGAATTTAAATCGTGTTTTATATGTTTGGTTTTAATAAACGCGTTATAACAATCGATAACATTCATAGTTTTTAAAGTCTTCTCCTATATAATATGCTGGCGACGTGATTCCGCGTCTATTATACTATGCCACAACTGTATACTCCGGTCCTTCCAGCCCACCTAACAACTTTATAATTTAATGACCAAAAACGGGATTCAAATAACGACGCAAAACATACTCGTACACTAAATGGCACCGTTTGGATGAGAGTCTTTGCGTATTTTGGGGTTGTTTTACGGGGAGTTGATAGACCAAATTTTCTATTATCTGCACAATACAATATATATTGTATGAGTACATATTCGAATCACCTTGGGGAGTGTTAGTTCAATTGATCAAACAATGTCACAGCAAAAAAAAAAAAATAGCATTAACAACGCATCAATTCACTCTTCATCATCTGTTCTCGAACTGGACACAATGTCGCTCAAAAGCAAATCAACCGTAAAAAGATCAGCCAAATACTTCCTGCGATGTGTAAGTCATATAAAGGAATCCGTCGTCACTTCTCTGCCGTGGCGTAGCGGCTGTCACAGGTCAGCTTCAAGGCTTCTGATATGGCTACACTGCAGTACCATTTGACTGATAAATTCATCGGTGTAAACTCACTGTTTATTATCACCGCCCACGCACATATCAACAAGTTTTTGTCGAACATTGTGTCAAGAAGTTCTATTAGCGAATGTTTTTCGATTTAGTCTATAGCACTTTGGTGATAATACGTACTAACTGCCCGATCAGGTACGAAGCGAAGTCAGGTCATAAGGCGTATTTTCACTTAATAATTTAACACCTACTTGTCTTTTGTTGTTGTCCCTGAAGTGAGTGGTGCGAGTACTCCATAAAGCCAATCCCTCCGAGCGTTTGGATTGTTAATAATCATCCTATGTGATTATTGCACTGGCCAGAAAATAATCCTTCGGTATCCTGACTGAATGCCTCCTCTATTCAGCCTGTCTGCTTCGAACTCTTGTCGCTCCTGATTCTGGGTTATCGTCGATGGACCTACTAAAATTTAACAATTAACACTAAAACTATTAACACTTTTCGGTTTGATCACCTTACGTATTTATTTCCTTTATTTCACCGGCAGCCGAACCTACCGCGCTCGCCATGCGGTCACCTCGCCATCTGTCACTCGACTTGACATTCCACGACGAAACTCGACGTGGGATGGGAAGTCGTCACAACTGACGCGAGATGGGAAGCCACATGGCGGCAATTTGTATATGTATTGCCCGCCAGTGGCGTAGGGCCGACTCATTACAAAATCTGAACCGACCTCTCTTCGGTTCTAAACGTGAAGACGGAGTCGTGCCAATGAATTGTACCAATCGGTCGATCAGTCCGTGCACTTGACAGCCTCTCCGAACTAGTTGGCCGACCGTGAAATGGATTACGAGTGCACGGACTGGTTGACCGGTTGGTACCATTCGTTGGCACGACTCAGACTTCACGACTAGAACAGATGACAGGTCGGTTCAGATTTCCTTTGGGAAATCTCGACGTTCGAATGTTTTTTAAACGAAAATCATTACAGATATCTGGTATTTTTATTTGATTTACTCATGGCTGAAATTTCAAATTAATTTTAAGTTGAACTACATCAACAACCCTATTTCCTTCTCAAACAAATCTCCCAAACCAACAAAATCTGCATATTTATTTGTTTTGTCTTCGTGATTCAGATCACCTGCCATTATTGAGCCTATTCTCTGCTTGTTTTTTCCTAACAGCCATGTCTGCTTAAAGCCTCCACACTCATTCGTTATTATCCATAACTAACTAAACCATTCACGATTATTTCATCCGGCGCGGATAATTCAATAAATACAATCACCTTTAATTCGATTGAAGCCATTTTAGAGCTATAACATGACGTGCATCGTAGATGGTTGTGAATTCGAAGATGCTGCGATGTAATGGCGCTATAACAAGTGTCATTATCATTGCAATCATCGTCATCATCATTGGCGCGCTTGCATTTGTATTGCGGGTAAATTTAAATTGACTGTTTGCGTTCTTTATTATCCAATAATGATCATAAATATTGGGTACATTGAAAATAAATCCACAGAAATCAAACATGCTTTGATTTCAATATTGATTTATTCGCATCAACATTATTTGTCTTGCACTTTTAAGAAAAGAAGAAAAACCCTTTAAGTTATTATTTGATCGAGTTGATTGGAATGATTTTGAATCGCGAAATTGTAGGTGCCATCGAGAAAGAATAATCGAAAACTCTTTGGAGGTGATGTTGTTTGCACTTTGAATTTGAATTTTTCACAATAATTTTATTCGATAATTCTCTTGGTGATTTACTCGGGATGTTAATGCACCGCTAAATCAATTTATGAAGGAAGAAATGAGTGGAGAGCGTGATGCAACGGCGTTAAAAAAGTATTCAGTACTAAAAACTTAGATGAAAAAACTTAGTTAAATTCACATTAACATTTTCATTAATAAAAATTTAGGCAAAGAACAGGAATTTTCGGGGTGAAATTGACATAAAACTATTCGGAATGTGTAGAGCATTGAACGATAGTTTGAACATATGCAAATTTCAGGACGATTGTGCTACAGTAAATTTGCACATCAATGCTATATTTCAAATTCATATTGACAATTCTAACGCTCCAACTATTAAGTAAACATAAAAGAGTCACATTTCATTTAAAATATTTCTCACAAACTGCAGGACATTACCACACGTTCGTTCATTTGATTTGATAATTTACCGGGAACAAAATAAATGATGACAGCCCATTTGATTTAAGACAATCAATAAAGAGTATTGATGTTCATTTATTCAATAGAAAAGTAAATATTTATAATTTGATTCAATCAAATGATTTAAATTCTGTATATAATGCCAGACGGATAAAATTTATCTATTTATTCAGCATTTCCTATCTTTGGTGTTATATTTTTCATAGTTTTATGGATCATTCAAATAAGATGGGGAAATTGGTTTGAGAATTAATTTAAATAAATTTTAAGTGGTAGACGTTGACACAATCTAGCCGGTGCAATACGGATTTGAAGAGGAATGGGTAATTTTTGCAAATATATCAAGTGCGTTGAGTTGGATGAATGATTTATGAAAACATGCTTTATTTAAACAATCCTTAACACTTTGCAAATATAAAGTGAATGTAACACATGAGAATTATTATGAAACTTAATTGCCTCGAGAGCACTCAAAATTTATACATACCTAATTATAAATATAAATTTTACATTATCGCCGATCTAAGTTACATTAAAGTAAATTTTCTCAATAAAATTATTGGGAAAAATTATGAAAAAATTAATGAGCCACATAAAATGCAAAGAAGCTAATTTTAGTTTTATTTATAACTAAATTGTTTTGTACTGAATCCATAAATCCGTACAAAATTGAAATTCTCCAAAACCTAGCTGACAAATTTACACACCCCGACCGAGGAAAAGGACGAAGAAACGAAGGAAACGTTCTACAATCACCTAGAAAGACTAGTCGACTCATTGCCTACAAATGACACAAAAATAATTCTGGATGATTTCAACGCTTAGGTTGGCAATGAGATATCTCATCGGGGAACGATATACTTGTAGCCTCCACGATGAAACAAATGATAACGACCAGCGCCAGACTGACTTCGCATGTAGCAGAAATCTAATCATAAGTTCGACTTGCTTCCCACATCGACCCATTAATAAATTCATATGCCAACAGTTTTATTGGGGAGTTGAGGTGGTTTTAGAGCAGGTAGATTAACAATAGACCAATTGTTCACATTCAAGCAGGTACTTCAAAAATACTGGGAGTTTAATATGGACGGACACAAAGTTTTCGTTGGCCTTAAGCAAGCATACAACGCTTTTGATCCTAGCGTACTGTACCAAATAATGCTTTGCTTTGGCAACCCAGCCAAATTAATCCATCTAATAAAAATGACAATGACATCGACAACCTGCTAGGTCTGCATCAATAACCAAGTCACCGATGTCTTTGACACAAATATCGGTCTAAAGCAGAGAGATGGGCTGGCCCCATTGCTATTTAATTTGATTCTGGAGTACGTCATAAGGAAGCTACCTGTTAAAAACCGAGGTACATTACTATACAGGTCGAGCCAAGTAGCAGCCTATGCAGATGACATCAACATTTTGTCACGATCATTAACAACTGCCAAAGAACTCTTCCAGAAACTTGAAAGTGAAGCAAAACTAGCAGGGCTACAAATAAATCAGAATAAAGCAAAGCTCATGATGCAATCGAGGAAAAATACCTCAAGTACACAAAATATCACACCTGGCAAATACAGTACCAAACATGTGAGTAAATTGGTGTATTTACGGGCCAAAATAATGAGAACCGATAATGAAAGAGATGAAATACAGCTCGTAAATAAAATTTTTTGATCAGTTTTGACGATCTTGCAGACCAGCTGCATACATAGAAAAACAAAGCTCCAAGTATGCAAATCTGTGATAAGACCTGTGTTATGCTATGGGTGTGAAACATGGACCCTAACCTAAGGATCCGCAAATATATTGAACGCTTTTGAGCGACGAGTCCTGAGACGGATAATTGGAGCGAAGTTAGACGGGGATCAATGGTGAATGCAGTATAAAATTTCTGACGAGCTGGAGGCCTCCACGATTGTAAGACTGCGGAAGCTGCAGCGGGCTGGCCACATGAATCATATGGATGAACAGCGGATTCCCAAAAAGGTATTCGTTGGTCGACGTAGACAGTTCATCGCTGCTCGGATTTCAAAACTGGAGGACGCGATCAATTTACCGAGACAGTTGGTGGCGTTGTAGTGTTATGAAGAAGGAGAAGAAGAGGCAAAAATGCCTGGAGGTATTGCATCAAAGGAAGAAGCCTCAACACGGTCATTTTACTACGATCAAAATAATGATACAGAGCGAGAAGATGGCTGAAAAACCTGTACTCAGTTGAAAAAAATTAATGAGTTTTGTAGTAATCGAGCAGTCCGCATAGGCAAACTGCAAGAGGGATCATCACAAAATGGACAATTATAGTAGAGAAGAATGCACTAAGTCCCAGAAGAAGAGAAGCTCCAAGCTTCGCGTTTTATATGACACAAAACAGGACGTGGAGTGTGATTAGCGCCATTCAGGTATCAGAAAAAATCTTCTCTGTCAAGGGCCATCAAATATAGAAACCAAAAAAGGTGTCAGATGTAGTAATCGTGCCGTCACCCAAGCCAAGAAAACCACATAACACTGTTCCGAAATTTCAATTGCAGATTTCAAATATTTAGTTACTCAAATTTTAATTTTAGTAAATTATATAATTTGGAAAAAAAATTTAAATTTTTTATCATAAATATATATTTATCTTGTTTTTTTATGCATTAAATGTAAATTTTTCTTTACATTGATATTCTTTACAATATTCATCTTTTATTGTGATTTCAATTTTCAATCTATAATTTTTTCATTTTTATTTTATTTTTTATTAACTTAATTACGCAAATCTGCAAATTGAAATCTCGTGCACGAGAACACTGATTTAGTGCATCATATGCATGTATTGCATTGGCGAATGCAATCTAACTCGGCTGAGCTAGCAGCGGATTTCAATTTACACGTGTGGCAGAGAAATCATGTGAAGATTTGAACGGATCGTGGGAGTCTGTTTGAGATCGACACGCAGCGCGGACGCCCCGAGAAAAGAAAGCAGAAACGCAGGGAGTTTGTCATTGGTTGTGATTGTGTCAGTGATTTGTTAACTCCCGGGAAATATTAATTTTACGTTTTCTCATTTACTGGCTAAATTCTGAATTATTGTGTCCGCTTAAAAATTGTTCCAAATTGGCAGAAAACAAAAAAAAAAAAAAATACAGCCAACAGATTCAACTTCTTTGAAGTGGAGATAGATTTTCGTGGTGATTTAAGTAGTCAAGTTTCGCGTTGCCTTCTTCGTTTCGATGTGATTTAAAAATATTATTCTACAAACATTTCAATTTCAATGTTTGCAGCAACAATACAGTTATTATAAAGTTAACTTGTTTCGCTGGCTGATTCTTTCAAAAGTTTTGTGTTTTGCAAATTTTTTTCTTTGCCTGGATATCATAGATTTGTTAATTAAAATAGATTTTATGTTGCTGTGTGGCATAACGGCTTTTGAATTAAGCCCGCCTGTTAGGAAGTATTAATGGGTATAATTTTCCACATCCTTAGAAGCGCTTTACGAGTATACCTAGTTTGATAAGGAATGAAAATCATCCAACGTTTTTGCAAAACCAAGAATGAATGCCAGCAATGAATGACTAGAAATTGATTCAAACAATATAAAATATCGAATGTATATCACCTGCTGCCAATGTTTCAATCCGAAGATGGAAGAAGCGAGTAAAAAAGTAAAATAATGCACAACATCATTTTGCAGTTGGTTGATTTTGAAAGCACTCGCATTTTAAAAATGGTGGCTGTTGTCCTCGGTAATAGTCCTCGGCATCATGGATGCATGTCCAATGCTCATCATCTGCAACATTCAAACGCTCCACCCCAGTCGCCTCATTATATGTCTGGGATGTAAGGTCGAAGAGGATAGTTCGAGGCTGTAAATAACCAACGGTTTGGAATTCATTTCAAACTGTTGTATTGAGTCATAGATTCCGGCGAATGTTGATAATGCGAGCGACAGGGAAATAATTTTACCGATTTATAAATGCGTGATTATTTTCTGCTGTTTTTCTCCCGGCCCAGTTTGTTACTGGTTGTAGACAATTCAGTCCTTAGTAGGTTACTTCGGCCTCAACACCAGTCGATCGGCATTAGATCGGTTGAATTCGTGAATGTGAAATTTTTCTTGTAGTGGGTCCTTGTGCTGGGGAAAAAACCCGCCCCCGACCCCGCAACGCTAGCCTGCCAAATCTCGGCGGATCCTACCATCTTCTTTCGCCAAGGCAGCAGACCATCGCTGCAGTCCTTCACGGACATTTACATCTGCCCATTTCACCATTAAAAATGCTGACACGAGCGAGGAGATACGACAAGATGCAGTAGATTGTGCGACACAAGCATTGGAAAAATATAATATAGAAAAGGATATTGCAGTTTCCATTAAAAAGGAATTCGATAAGAAATACAACCCAGCATGGAATTCTATCGGTGGCAGAAATTTTGGTTCATACGTTATACACGAAACTCGTCATTTTATCTATGTTTATCTAGGCCAGGAGGCAATTTTATTATTTAAGAGCGGTTAAGAGCAATGAGATGCTAGTGCAGATCGCAATGAGAAAATTATGTCTAAAATAGAGTAAAATTTAAAAGGATAAAAAATCAAATGGAAACATAATAAAAACCAAAAAAAGTGAAACGTATATATGTATACAGAGGGGGGGCATATAGAAGTTTCTTTTTAAATCACATGTTATTTTGACACTGACAGCTGATTACCGCTCAAAATCATGTTAGTGGGTCAGTACTTACCTTCCGCGGAACGCAATGAATCGATTTACGCTTGGAAAACGTTGGGAAATATTGAAATCGAACTGGATTCAGATTTTTCTCAAAAAATTATCTTTTCTGATAAGGCACATTTTCATCTTAACGGCTATGTGAACAAACAAAACTGCCGCATATGGGGCTCGAGAAAACCCACACGTGATTGTCGAGAAGCCAATGCATCCTCAGCGAGTAACAGTCTGGTTTGGGTTCTGGAGTGATCGCACCATTGGATCATTTTTATTTGAAAATGAGGCTGAAAATGCTGTTCGGTAAACAGAAAGCGCTACAGAGGCATGATAACCGACTTTTTGTGTGGCCGGAGATTAATGATTTGGACAATAATTCTTTGTGCACAACAAAATTCGGGAATCGTGTGATCAGCCACCTTGCCGATGTCAGTTGGCCGCCTCAAAACTGTGATTTGACACCGTTGGACTTCTTTATATGGGGCGCTGTGAAAGATCGAAGTTATTCAGAAAATCCACAAACGATTCAAGCACTGAAATCGAATATTCAGCAGTCCATTGCTCAGATAGGGCCCGAAACCATCAATAATGTCTTGGAAAATTGGACTGTCACGTTAGCCGTGGTAGCCATATGAATGAAATTTTATTTCACAACTAACGGAAAGGTTTGTTCTTGCGGATAAAGTCAAAATATAAGAAAAAATTTGGAATTTTGTCTATTTATTGCATTTTTAAAAAGAAAACTGTATTTCGCCCATCCTATATATATATATATATATATATATATATATATATATATATATATATATATATATATATATATATATAGGATGGGCGAAATACAGTTTTCTTTTTAAAAATGCATATATATATATATATATATATATATATATATATATATATATATATATATATACATATATATATATATATATATATATATATATATATATGTATATATATATATATATATATATATATATATATATATATATATATATATATATATATATATATATATATATATATATATGAGACGGGGCAGGCACCAAGCATTTCGACCACAACATGCAAACTTGGCCACAAAACATATCGAGGACAACATTGTTGCACTGGTGAACCAACATACGAGTACGTTCTCCTGCGCAAAATAAAGTTGCTATTCAATGCTGACCATGCGGGTTCATTAATCAACCAAACATGCGCAATGATATCTTATCGCGCACAAGTGGTATTAGCATTTTTCATCCATAAAAGACTTCCACAAGAAAATCTTAGGCCTTTGTAACGCCCAAACACCAGCCATCAAAGGAGACGAGACGGAGCTGCAGATTCAAAACTTGAAGATCGAATTGCTTCTGGTATTGGTAATGGTCATCAGTTCCATCTCTTTAGCCTACAAGCTATATCGAAGCCACGTCAGACGAGTTAAACGTCATACAGCAGCAACTAACGCCTGAAATGGTGACACTAGAGCCATCAACACCGATGCTCACTCCACAGGCCGGACCTGCATCGAAAGAGGAGGCTGATGATAAGAACGGGAGTGCACTCGTCACATTAAGAGTTCCACCCTTGTGACAGGAAGACGTTGAGCTTTGATTTATCCAGGTGTACTCAAATTTAGCCACGATCCGCGTCACCAGCGACTCAACTAAATTCAATTTGCTGGCGGCAAATATCGACACCAGAGCAATGTAGAAGTTGCGCAAAATTGAGACTAACCCACCAGCAGAATATGGGCTTACTCGGCTCAGCAGCGCATACAAAAGCTATTTTCAGAAATCGAGCTAGGAGTTCAGTGGCCATCACTGCTCCTCAACCAGATCTTTCACAAAGGAAAGTTATCCGACCCCTTGTTTACAGTAGATGTCGCTCAATTACCTCGATGTTACGCTGAGGAGTATTCGATCAGCCAACGCCACCCCACTTTCGGATCTCACAACGATTGCTGACCGCGTGCACGAGGTCACCAGACAGTCAGTGGCAGCAATTGTGAAGGGCAATAAGCCACGGAACAGCATTCTACGAACGCTGCAAATCACGAGCGAGCTGAGTAACGCAGATAGAGGATGCACCCCGTGCTCTAGGCAATAGACAGGAGTCAACCTCACGGCACAAGGAACGCGGCACAGCAACGATAGACGAATAGCTCAGCTGGAACCATCAACACTATGGACCAGAAACAAAAAAACTGTAAGCATCCTTGCTCAAAGCAAAAAAACTAACCACTCGTTCTCCACACGTAGCGGCCACTTATCGCACGATTCAACAATATCAGCAGAAGTGTTTTCCTGACAGATACAGGAGGAGACGTTTCGTTTATTCTGCTAACCACCGGGGTCAACGCTCCCCCAACGCCGTCTCGAGTTTGGTTGCTGTCAATGGTTCCCAAATTTGCACATTTGGTAAACGAGAAGTGAAATTGAACTCGGGATTCGCAATGCTTTTCAAGTTGACCTTCACGATAGCCGATGTTAGTTCTCTGATCATCGGAGCTGATTTCATCAAACACTATGACCTCCTTATTGATATGAAGGGGAGGTGGCTCATCGAGCACACAGGCTCAAAACGATTATCGCCCATAATAACAAGCAGCTGCCCCAAGCCGATCAACTTCTATCAGATGTGTGTGCCGAGTTGCGATCGCTGTTACTGGACTACATCGACCTTATATGTGGTGAGCAAACACCAATCATAAAGTGCACAACCACCCATCACATCAACACCCCAAGTGCCAGCTCAGTAAATCGGAAGTGAGGTTCTTGGGACATGCTATCAACAAGCACGGATTGAAGCTCTTACATAAAAAAATGGAGGGAATTTCTGCAGCGCCAAGATCGACGACCATTCATCAATTGAAATCTTTTCTCGAAATGATGGACTTCTATGGCCACTTTCTCCCACATGCAGCTCAACACCAACGTGCGTTACTGCAGCTGATTGTAGGAAACCGTAAACGTGACCAAACATCACTCAATTGGACTGCCGAAGCAGTGGCGTATTCGACCAGTCTAAATTGGACATGAGGAGGGCCCCGACTTTGGCTTATCCCGATTCCAACACCCTTTGGTCTCTTTGCGTTGATGCCTCAGATAACGGCGTCGGAGCTGTCCTACAGCAAGCAAGGGATGAAACTACATCGCCGCTCGGATTCTTCTCCAGGAAGCTAACAGATGCCCAGCGAAAGTACAGCACGTACGATCGGAATCTGTAAGCTATACACAAGGCAATCCGACCTTCAGACATACGGTCGAAGGTAGAGTGTTTACCGTTTTCACCGATCACAAACCCCTGCCGTTCGCACTCCACCAGGGCTCCAAACGAGCATCGCTAAAACAGCAACGCCAACTGGACTTCATATCTCAGTTTACCATGGACATCAAACACATACCGGGCCGAGAGAATGTCGTCGTTGACTATCTTTCAAGGAAAAATATAATTGAATCCATTGATGCTACCACCAGCGCTTTAGCTCAGAAGGACGGCCCTGAGCTTCAAGCTCTATTCGGTAGCAGCAACAAGCCCCTCGAACGGAAACAACAGAGAGTGGACGACTCCTCTCTTACTCTATAATCTGTCATCACCGCTGGAAGGATACGACCATTTATCCCACAACAATTTCACGCAATAATCATGCAGAACGCTCATAGTCTCTTTCTCATCCGGACACTCGAGCAACCAGGAAGATGATTACCGAACACTACTTCTGGCTCTCGATGAGCTCCAACATCAACAAGTTCGTCTGTGTCAGCGCAACGAAACCACCTGGCACACGAAGTCACCACTGCAAGAATGTAGTCTACCTGATGCGAGATTCGAGCACATAAATATCGATCTCATCGGACCACTTCCACCAAGCAAAGGATATTTGTGGTTTGTTTTGGGAGTAACCATAGTTGGAATGGGTTTAATTTGCAATAGTGTAAGTTTTGTTGTAGGTGTTTTCGATGATTCTCTTTGTGTTAGTCCTATAAGATCTTGCTGCAAGGTGGAATCATGCAAAATTATTGTAGAGTTTTCAAGTTCATCATTTAGACAAAAAATAGTAATCATTGTTGATGAAATATCCTGACCAGTTAATGTAGAAGAAGTATTTGTGATACAGCTGGTCATAGCAGACGATGTGCCGTTAAAAGGGCAGTCAATTGGTGCATCATGCAAAGGGCTTTCAGTTTAATTGAGAGGACGATCAGTCATAGTCGAAGGAGCGTAATTTTCTTCCCCAAACACATTAGAATTATACGGCTATATTCCTGGTTCTGGACTGCAGTACTTCGCACGCATGCTTCCCTAAATACTTTGCCATATCATATTTGTTCCCTATTCAACCTGGGTGCGATTTTTGAAACGCATTTAATTTTTGTTCAAAATACTTTTTGAATGATCCATACACAGCCACATCCAGAGACTGCATTCGGTCAGTAGTGTGTGGTGCGAATGACAAAAAGACAATATTATTTTTCGATACGAATTTCAAAGCTGGAAAGTATTTATGAGCTTCGTGATTAGCGAGAAATAGTAAAAACTTTCCATTTGGAATGCATACATTTGCAAGCAAATGAACAAGGGTGCAATATACGTATCAGCCGCATTGCAACAGCAAATAACAGTGATTAGTTGACCCCTTTCTGCACTGTTGACTACTCCAACTAGTCTTTTTCCTTTGATTGACAAAACCTTTGGCAGCTTCGTTGTACTGCTTTTCACACCTGTCTCGTCCATATTATATGTTGTTGTCACATTGAACTTATATTTTGTCCCCAAATTCCAAAGATTCGTAGAAAACGTCTAGTTTTTGCTAAAGATGTCGGCTCCGGTGGTCTTTTTTTTGTGGTAGGGAGGTTAATGCCATTTATGCACAGAGTGTAGGACTCCCATGCTCGCAAGAAGGCGACTGGACTACCCACTAAACACCTCCCCTGTCAACGTGAGAACCCAGTCTGGAACCCATTGACACATTACTTCGGACCAGGTTTCGTTTTGTTACGCCGTGGGGCGCCTTCAAGCTGGGGATCCCTCTCCTAACGGGAGGGGAGTGGAGAAGAGGAAGTGCCAAAAAAAATATTATCCGGGGTGAGCTCTCCCATATCCCTGTAGAGTTCCCTTCGCAGCCTGACCCATTTTGTACACGCAAAAAATGTGTGACAGGCATTGTCCTCTTCTTCTGGGCAAAACCGACAGTCGGGAGACCGTGACTTACCGATCTTGTGCAGGTAAAACTGAAAACACCCGTGCCCGCTCAAAAGCTGGGTCAGATAGAAGTCAGTCTCACCATGCCTTCGATTTCGCCACGGTCTCACATCCGGGATGAGGCGCGCAGTCCACCTTCCCTTCGTGCAATTGACCCAAGACAGCTGCCAATCGTTGAGCCAGCGCTGTCTCTCCTCGCGGACAACCATCTCTCTTGCATCCTCGTTTCGGCGCAGGTAAATAGCGCGGCGCTCTCTAGCAAGGAGGGCGACAGGTATCACGCCTGCAATAACTCTCACCGCCGAGTCAGAGACTGTTGGATACGAAGATGCAATTCTCAGTGCTCCTCTTCACTGTACCTGTGCCAAACGTTTTCGGTATACCTCCTTGCTGAGAGCGTCGCTCCATACCTCTGCTCCGTACAGTAGCACTGAGCCTACAGCACTCATCAAGAGGCGTCTTCTTGATGGGCTGGGTCCCCCTACGTTGGCCATAAGTCGACTCAGGGCCGATATTCCCGAAGCAGCTTTTTCAGCCGTTGCCCTGATTTGCTCAGAGAAACTCATCTTCGAGTCGATTAGTAGCTCCAGGTACTTCACCGCTGGCTTCGATTCGATTTGTATGCCTCCAATACTGATCATCCTTTCTCTAGGGATTATCTTTTTTGTCGAGATAACCACTTCGGTTTTCTCTAGTGCTAAACTGAGCCCGCGAGCAGTCATCCAGTCTCTCACTCGGCGCATTAGCATACCTAGCCTAAGTTGCGCCTGTTCAACAGTGCGTCCAGTGACCAGAGCCGCAACATCATCCGCATAGCCGACCAAGCGCGACTCATCTGGCATCTCAAGTCTCAGTAGCCCATCGTAAGACACGTTCCACAGGTCTGGACCAAGGATAGATTTCCATCCTTCGTTGGCCCTGTGTCGTGTCGTAGAGCAGGCTTCGGTCCTTTAGGTAGTTCCTCAAAAGCCGCATTAGATATTCTGGAACTTGAAAAGTGTTTTCCAACGTATTCAGAATATCCTCCCATCTAGCGGAGTTGAAGGCGTTCCTGACGTCGAGTGTCACCAACAGGACGATCCGTCGCTTGGTGTGACTATATGCCTCTGCCTTTTGGACCGCGTTCACCACCTCTGCAATCGAATCAATGGTAGATCGTTCTGCTCTAAAGCCGTACTGCCGAGAAGATAGTTCCCTAGCAGCACGAATCGCGTCAGTGAGTCTTCCCTTGATGAGTTTCTCTAGCACTTTCCAGCAATGTCTAGCATGCATAACGGGCGGTATGCAGATGGTGATTCGGGATTTCCCTTCCCTTTGCTGATCAGCACGAGCCTTGCCACCTTCCATCGTACCGGGAAAACCCCTTCCCGTAGGCAAGCGTTAAATGTGCTGAGCAGCATGTCAGGACAATGGTGATAGACGAGCCGCAACACCTCAGCCGGAACACCATCTGCACCTGGAGCCTTCCTCACTTTCACTACCTCCTCTAGGTGCTCCGGATTTCTGGGTATCGTTGTTTGAACCCTGGAAACCAGTCATCTCCAACTTTGCCTCTTTTTAAATGTATAAGCAATATTATTCTGTCTTGTGTACTCAAACACTAGTTCTAAAAATTCTGAACGAACCAGACCAAAGAATAAGCTGTCTAGTTTTTTTCAGGTATGCACACAGCGCTTCCTCTTGTTCTTTTGTGATTCCACGTCTAGTACTCGTTGCATGTAAACGAGCTTTTAATCGCTCCTGTCACTAATTTTAAGAGTTAATTAATTTTTCACAAAAGTTAGTTGAAACTAATTTTTTTAATTGAAAACCATCACCGTCGAATTATTCGAACATTTATCGAATACCTGAAATTTCTTTCCTGAAGAAGTATCAAAACTGGAAATACATTCAAGGGAAGTCCCAGTTTAAGAACATTCCTTCTAGTCTCGCTGCAAAAGCAACGAGATGGAGGAGCCCGGTGGCTTCAGCCATCAACCAGAACGATCGTGTCCATCGCCATCGATGACGGGCGAAAAAAGCTAAATGAAGATTCGATAACACGAAGAAAAACGGAAAATTTTATCAGTCATCGAAATCTGGCAGTTAATCAAAGCTAACGAGAAAGCTGAGAAGGTTGAGAGGGAAAACGAAGAGCTCAGACTTCGAATCCAATCACTAGAAAAATTACTTGGAAAATTGACGTTCAACAAAGCAAACGAAACTAGCAAGAAAGAAAAAGAAGTAACTTCAGAAGCGATAGAAGACAAGAAATCTAAGAAACCGAAACAAAATCCTGATCAAGAGGATGTCCTCAGCGCAGGCGGAGCAAACGTCAGTACGAACTATTATGCAGCGCTAGCTGGACTAGAAAATTCCATGAGCATTGAAGGGCATATAGGTAACAAAACTTCTGAACATTGTATTACTAAACCTGAAAATGGATTTAGTGAGTATTTAAAAATTAAAAATAGGAAGAAAAAACCAAAAGTTTTGTCTGTTGGTCCGTGTGTCAAGGTTAATCAAAAGAGAAAAAAGAGTCCTACCAATCAATGTATTTTGGCAAACAGGCAAAGATATGGTTCGACTTTTGGCAGCCGAAATTCAATGATTTTGAGATCAAGAGAGTCAATGCCGATTAACTGACAATTAGAACTAAGTCATTAGTTAATTTTCAGGTAGCAAAAAGAGCATTGAATTCTGGAGATGTTCCGATTTTACATACACCCCCACATAGTAAAAAAAAACCAGACCTTTTTATAGAAGGGTCTGGACTGTGAAGAGGACACTGTCGATCTCCTTCAGGTGCTTCAAGAAGTTGCACCAGAAATAGAATTTATAACAGTTAAAGGCTTTGCAACAAGGAGGTCGATTGTCGAGCGTAAAAACTTGCCTTATTACTTAGTCCAGATTTCCAACAAAAGCAGTTCAAGTGCCCTACCAAAAATAAGGTACTTGAACTGTCCTGTAGTGAGGTGGGAACGCATCAAAAAAAGCGAGGTCAGCCAGTGCTTCAGGTGCCAAAGATTCGAAAATTCAGCTGCCGATTATGCCATGAAATATAGATGTGTAAAGTGCGAAGATGTCCATGCTCCCAGCTGGTGCGAATTGGCTAAGGTGGAGCCTAAAGAACTGCAGTGTCTTTGGTCATCCAGCATCATATCGAGAATTCCCCCGGTATCAAGATGTAAAGGTAAAATTCACTCCAAAACAAAGTCAAGTACACCACAGTGTGATACCTACCAACTTCGTCAAGCCCGGGGTGTCATTTGCCCTTGCTGCGAGAGGGCCTGAAGACAATGTAAATAAAATAAACAATGTACGTGGCAATAATGTGCTGCTTCTTAAAATTATCAGCAATTAAATTCCTTATCGGAGATAATCGATAAACAATATTCTAAAATTAACTTTGTTTTTCAGTGCTAAGGGCTTTCAAATGCCTCATAATAAGTTGTCATGCAGTCTAATTCCCATGGTCTCATCTCGATCAATGTCAACTCCATTGTGAGTCTACATCGACGTGACTGTTTCTTGGAGTTCCTTGTCAAACAAAAGCCTGACATCATGCATCTCACTGAAAGCCACCTCAATTCATGGCACTTCATGACATTCAAAGATTTTGAATTCGTAAGAAACGAGAAGGGTAATAGCTGATGGGGAAGGTGGCACCGGGATATTGGTTTGAAGGCCCTATTGTTTTCAAAATATTGAAAAAGTTGAATTCAAAAGCTTTGAATCTCTTGAAGTGTCCGTTACAAAAACCTCACTGCCAGGTAGGGATAACCTGTTCGTTATCTCTGCCTACGCAGCTGGTCGAAATGTTCTCAAGGTCGAGGACGAGCTCAATTCCTTATTTGAAATACTCGAATTGAACAGGCTGCATAGTTATTATATTCCTGCTGATGACCTGAACGCCCGGCATACATCATGGCTGAACGCCACCAACAATCCCAAAGGTGTATTCCTGAAATTGTGGATAACAAAGAACCAAATTGAATACAAGTACAATTTATATGGGTCGGAGTTCCCAACATACTCTAGGGCAAATTCATATTTGGACCCCTGCATTGCTGACGCAAGACTTGAATGCAGCTTTAATAGTCCTAAACGGAAATTGCAGGTGCTTCCTAACGATAGCGACCATAACGCAATCGTAATGGAAATCAATCTTCAAAGGGATGAGCTCTTCCTCATTCCAATTCAACACGAAAATCATCGGTTGAGTTTCAAAACAAGTTGAATAGACAGAAGAGTGCTCCTACCAGAAGGCCTTTGTAAGCATCCTAGGGTTAGAAACAAGTTTTCTAATAGCGTGAATAGATAACTTGAACTATTCATCCAATACTTGGATATAAAATCGTTCAAATTTATGCAAAAGATGCGCAGTTTCTTTCACAAGCACAGTGCAGCCGCCATTTTGATCTGGCTTAAATGATTTTTCTGAATGCTTGGCCGATTGAATATATTCATGTTAAACACTTTTCCTTAATTTTTATGAAAATTGAAAAAATAAAAGTGCCTAGGTCAATTTTAAATATGTACCAATCATTAGCACGCGTCAATGTGTTGTGATTCCATACAAATGAAATGGCTATAACTCACTTGATCATGATTCGATCTCGATTGAATTTTGTAAGCGTATATATCTTATATCAGTCTATATAATTTCAAGAAGTTTAAGGATACCGTTTTGGTTTTATGGGCGAAAATGTAAAATCTACAAATCATACTATTATTAAGAAAGTTGAGTGAATGTCGAATTCTGAGGTATTTGTTGCCCTTGTACTAAAATTTTTGGAACATTTTACCTTCCCCTAATTCACAAAGTAATTTTTTTATGTCATATTCCAAAAGTTCTAATCAAGACTTTTCATTTGATACCCCACTCGCCTACCTTCATTGAAAGAAAAATGTTAAGGGCTAATTCGTTATAAGGCGGGACCCCCCTTAAACATTTTTTAAATTTTTGGCAAGACCTTAACTTTTGAGAGACCATCACTTCTGGCCTTTTCACAAAGCTTGAGCATTCTAGCTTTTATAGTTTCTGAGGAAATTAGCTGTGACGCACGGACAGACGGACAGACAGGTCGCGAAACTAGTAGTTCTTTGTAAAAAAAATTTTTACAAAGACCTAAAAACGGCTTGGGGAAAGTTTCAAAAGAAATTTAATTGGATTACCAGAAGCAATGCCCTCCTTCTGATTATGGCAATGCTTGCTCAATGGTTCCTAATGACAGGAATCTAACTAACGATGAAATAGATCTCTGTTTGTTGAAGTCAGAGAAGCTGACGTTGGAAACGATTGAGCAAGTACTAACCAAGATTAAACATCGAAACAATACGGAATGATATGAAACACCAACCATCACAAGGTTGAATAGATTGAAAAGGCTTCTTCTCACACGTTGGCTTTGTTGAAATTACACCTGAAGAATGTGCGGAGGTCATCAATAAATGGGTGGAAAAACTGAGGGGTATTAGCAAACCGGACCCAGATGGTGTTTTTATGAAAGTGAGTTACTTATTTCGAAAGAAGTTTCGAGTAAAGGTGTCGAATATTGAAGTTGCTAGTGATGAGATAAATTGATAGCATGATCCCGGATAGAAATGGAAACGGGATTATATGTGATGGTTTGCATAAACTCGCCCTGACTAGAACTCATTTTGAATTGGTTTATCCACCAAACCCTGAGAGGACATCAAATATTTTCAGAGGTCGTTGAAGCAAAAGTTTCCGACTTCAAATCATGCCTGAACGGCGAATCGGTTTTTCAATTCAATGAAACATTGATATCTGATCTCATACCAACCAAGAATCTTAATGATTATTATGTCAGCTATGAGGACTTGTGTTTCATATTTGGTAGGACAAATAACAAAAAATCCCCGTTGGCAGCACCAGCCGGAAAGGTAAATTTCTCGTATGTAGCGTTAGGTTTCGGAAAAGAATTTGGCTTGCCTACTACTTTACTTCTTACTGCAATTTCGGTAGCACTACATGGGTTTTTATTAACAAAAAGGATCTGCCGCCGTTCGTATTTGGAGACACTTCATAGAGGCGCAAATATTTTGCTAATTAAATTGAGTTACACACGTATGGATCACATATTGAAAATCCGCGGGTAATAAATTGTTATAAACATATTTATACTCGTTTTGCCCTTCTCACATTTGCTGTTAATACATTTCACAGTGGCTACTACACAAAGGTGATAAGTTGTCGGCTTAAATAGCTCAAATAGTTAATTTCAAAAGATTTCCATGAAAGGTTAATCAGCACTTACATTGCCATTAATATATACATTTTAGATTCTTTTCTGAACTACCAAGGGTCGTCATTTTGAATTTTTATTGAAAACGGCTGCTAAAATATTAAGCTGTAAATTTACGAATTTTTTATTTGTCATCCGATTTGCATAGTTAAATTAAATTAGCTTGCCTTGATAACTTATAATTTCAAGTTTTGTCGGAATCTGTTGAGAAACTTGGCTGCTAGAGGGCTACAGAAATAAAAAAAAATTTAAGTCGCCCCCCTGTATGGGGAGACCCCCCTTAAACACTTTAAAATATTTTCTTACACCGAAAATTTCAAGAGGCACCACTTTTGACCTACGTAGAAAATTTCCTCATTCTAGCTTATGTGGTTTGCTAGAAAACTTGTTGTGACGCACGAACAAACGGACGGACAGACAGACAAGATGCGATTTTATAATTTTTAAGGGGATTGTTGAAAATATTTCACAATATTTCAAAAATAGTCTGATTTATAAATACGTTCAAGATAAGTCATTTAAAACGTTTCCATGGAAAAAAAATCATTATTTCAGTTGCTACTAAAATAACGAATTGCGTTTGCCTTCTGACCTTTGGGGGCCGCCATTTTGAATGCATGCATCTGATTTTGGACTGTTTTAAATTTTTGTGGGCTAGGACCTCATCAATCAATGTGCCAAATCTCGCTCAAATCGGAGTTTTACGCTAGACAGTGCAAAATAATTCAATTTTTAGTGAAAATGGCAGCTAAAAATATCGGGTTTTAAATTTTCGACTTTTTTATTTTTCATTCAATTTTAATAATTTTCTGCATTATACAAGAACATAGTACAGAGATCCATAATCTCAAGTTTCATCAAAATCCGTAGGAAAATGTGACCGCTAGAGGGCCACAAAAACCTGAAATAAACGCATATTTAAACCGCCGCCATTTTGTAATTTGCACATGCATGATCACCAAAATATTTAAGTCTGTAGATCTAAAAAATGTCTATCCTGAAATCAAGTTTCATTTACGTCGAATCAAAATTGCGGCTTTTAGAAGCCTTTGAAATTTTGAGTTTCAACTGGCCGCCATTTTGTTTTTTGTGACCTGACCTCCAGTTTTTTCACGTAATTCTTTAGATACTTATAATTTCTATCTAACTGCCGAACTTCTTGAAAATCTGTTGAAAGCTTTGACCACTATTACAACAACAAAATTTTGCACGTTTTTCGACTTTTGAGCGACCGCCATTTTGTTTCTGCCGTACCGACTTTGGATTTTTTATTGTGAGATTCATTACATACATCAGTGAACCTTTGTACCAAATTTTAGCCAAATCGGAGCTATACTTTGGACAGAACAGAAATCACGATTTTTCGTCTAAAATGGCCGCCATTTTGTTTTTGCCCGGCCGAAATAGCTGGTTCACGAACTTAACCGAGATATTCACCCAATACACCTTTTCTGAAAATTTTGTGAAAATCGGAGTAAAATTGCAACCTCTAGCATGGTCACAAATTTCGTTATATCCCATATATATATATATATATATATATATATATATATATATATATATATATAAATGTGTGTGTATATATATATGTGTATATATATATATATATATATATATATATATATATATATATATATATATATAAATGTGTGTGTATATATATATATATATAAATGTGTGTGTATATATATATATATATATATATATATGTGTGTGTATATATATATATATATATATATATATATATATATATATATATATATATATATATATATATATATATATATATAAATGATGCTCTCCGCAATAGGTTAATTTCTCTCGAGAAATTTACCTAAAAGTCATGTGGTAATGGCGGTGTTCCAAATATAGTTCTCCAACATTTGCCTGTGGTTGCTATAAGGAATTATTGCATATTGTTCAACAACATGTTGAGCAATTTATATTTCCCAAACGAGTGGAAAAGGCTAACGAAAAGGAAAGAGTCTTCGTGCCCTAAAAGCTATCGCCAAATCAGCTTTCTGCCTAGTATCAACATGGTGTTTGATGTGATACTGAACAAAGCATTAAGCGCCCACATTGAGAAATATGAGTTGATGCCGAATTGCCAATTTGGTTTTCGTGCCATGCATTCGACCATACATGCGACAACAAAAGTATCCTCAGACATCTGTTGAAAACTAAACAACAGAGAATGTGTTAGTGCATGATATGGAAAACCTTCGATACGGTGTGGTTAGATGGACGAGTGTTTAAACTCCTTCAGGATTGGTTCCCCAGACACCTTGTCGCCATGAAGTGCAATACATTATACGGGAAATCGTTTGTTGTAAGTGATGGACCATGAATGGTCTACAGCAGGGAATAGTTACTGTGCCTCTGCTTTTCTTAATATTCAATAGTAAACTATTGAATGACTTTGATTTTAATCTGTCGCCAACACGACCATTGGTAGCGTTTGCTGATGATCTAGCCATCTGTATTGCACGCCGAAAAGCTACAATAGCTCGAAGCAATCTTCAAAAAAATATTCAATGATGTGCTGCTCTACACCGACAATTTTCGAATGAAAATCAATGCGCAGAAGGGCAAAACAATTTTGTTTCGGACAACGCTCCAACGGGCCAGTCAATACCTGAAATGTCATTGGAAGGATTTTCACATTATGGCTGGCGATGGTAGTTCAGAACGGCTTCCCCATAAATTCTGTATTCAATACCTTGGTGTTCATCATGATCAATAGCTGTACTCTACTGCTAATGTCAAATCATGCTCAATAAAGCACGAAAAGTAGTCATGGCCTTTCGACGAGTCTTTCATTCCAGATACACCGATCAAAAGGTCAAAGTTATCTGTTATAAGACCCTGATAAGATCAATTTTGATATATGGATGATAGATCTGGTATAACCAGAGTGCTAGTACTGCGGGAAGATTAAGAGTTTTCGAATGGAAATGTCTTCGTGTATGTACTGATTTGTGCAGAAAACCTGCGACGGATTGCAAGCATTATACATCGAATGGAAGAATTTATCAAACTACGAAAGTGACAAGAGACGATATCTTCATATTGAAACTTCTTTGGAATCATATGGCAAGATCTGAAATTTTGAGCGAAAACCCCTGGATTTCACAGCCGTTCCACCCTACAGACGGGTATATTGCGACTTGTCTCACTACTGACTTCATTCCCCTCGAAGCATTCGTGTATTTGGACATGAATCAATATATGTTTGATGCTGATGGCGTCCCAATCATATATCACCTATATAGACGGGCCACCGATAAGAAGTTAAAATATCCTCCGAATTCAAGTTCACGAGACCAACAATTCCAATGGAGATACTCATTGCTAGATTTTTTAAGGCTGGTCGTGCTGGGACGGAGCGATCTAGGCATTGGTGGCTGAATAACAACGTCTAAATTATCCGTGTTTTTTTTTTTTGGTTTTGTGTTTTCCGTTGCATAGTTTTGGGTTTCAGCTCATTATTGCTGCATTTTGTGTTGTTGTTTGTTTGCGTTAAAAATAAGGAATATATTTCAATATTTAGGATAGGTATGCAAGTATGTTAAGTTTATCATATTAGGTTTAGAGATGAGTTTAATGTTTATACTAGGAATATTGTAGTAACATTTTTTTAAGGATAAAATAGTTTTTGATTGAATTTTATTAGAATTAGGTTATAACGTATTAGGTATAGGATAAAAGTTCACGGTTGTGTTAAAATCATAAATAATTTTGGAATAATGTTGGTTGCTTTTTCACTTTATTCCAATTGAATCATATATGATATAATAATTTTTATTAATTAGCATTTGACATTGTTTTTTGATTTAATGTTTTTAATGGATAACGTAAAAATTTAGAGAGCCATTTGGGTCATTCAGTTTTTGTATTCTCATTGTTTCGAACTTGCTTTATATTCTTTGAAAATGTATAACAATTAGTGTTGAATAAAGTGCTTTTGATTTTGATGGAAATGTAAAATTCGTAAAATGTACTATTATTAACAAATTTAATGGTTTTGGAGTTCTTAGGTTTTTTATGGCCCTTGTACTTATAAAGAACTACTCCCCAGATTTTTTTTCAGATTTTTTAGTCCAAAGATGTCCAACCGCGAGGGGGCATAACATTTTTTGTAGATATCCCCTCCCCAGGCACACCTTGAAGTGAAGAGTGTCAGTTGAAGACTTGATTTGAAAGGTTCTTATTAAGACCTTGTTTAAAGGTAATCCCCCTTTATGGGGAGAACCCCCTTGAAACCTTATAAAAATTATTTTATACTGAAACTTTTAAGAGGTCACCTCTTTACATCGACTCACCAAATTTCATGTTTTAGCTTAAGTAGCTTGCGATAAAACTTGCTGTGACATGTGATAATCTCCCGCCCTACGCCACCGACACCGACCAGTGTTGCGCGTGTTCTCTTCTCAGGAAGTAATGACAGTTACCTATCACCTCTTGTCTTCAATCCAATCCGCTGCCAGTCTGTAAGTGGGTGAAAGGCGCCGGAAGTGTTGGGTGATTTTCTTCTTCGCGAGCCTTTTCGCGCCTACAACACTATACAAAAAGGAAAAAAAGGTATTCGTTGTATCTTAAATACCCCCATGCCGTATTTCGGTTTCTCGTTTTAATTGTGGTTAGGTTTATCCGGGTAGCGACGCTTGTAGATGGGCTGAAGTCGAATTAATAAGGCGAGAGAAGTCCTCGGCATTCGTTGGTACGCCCTGCGCCACTTTATTCATGGTAAGTGGAATCGTGGAATCTCTATGATTTAATACTTGCTATTCGCATTTAATCTGATTTGCACTCTATAATAAAGAATAACAACCACGAGAATTGTTCCCTCGTCGTCGAAGCACCTAATCATTTGATCCGCCTGGAGAAATCCACCTACCCGGGGAAAGTGGATACAATTCCCACTCAACGAGGAACGGACTTGGCGTGTGCGAGTAATTGGAAGACAAGTAAGAGATAAATATCTAACACATAACGTGCTATTGCAAAGGTCTTTTACTGTCGTAATGTCTGTCAAGTTTATTTTAAAATTATTAATTTCCATTCAGAAGGGGATATAAAAGTGATTAATTTTGAAATAGGCTCGTTGCAATTGAAGGAATCACTCTCAATAAATGTGTGTCACAATCAAGTGAAATATCTATGAAAATGCATACTATAAAAATCAGCCGATTGATTTATTTTTCACCAACAGGTTCTTTGATCTTTAGATGTTACAAAATTATAAAATGCGTTCCGAGTTCCAGTTTAAAATTTAAGTTTACTATATTCTTTTTATCGTTTATCCCGGTATTTAGAAAATCATTAACGTTTTCTTTAAACTTGCCCGCTATTGTATCGACACTCGAATAGCCTCTAAGGGCTGATGGAGGTTCCTGCGTTAGCTTAATCATTGAGTTTCCCCTCCACTATGTTGCTTTTATTGTTGCTAGATTTTTAACCATCTTCATTGACGTATGATGTAAGGTAAAGTAAATATTATGACTCCCAAAGTAGGGAACAACAAATTTTTTGTGCCAGGATACATTTTCTACGATAATTAATGGTACTTCGACCTTGCTACATAGTTCACTTGTAAAATAGAGGATTCACCATGTATTTCGTATCAGTTAACATTTGTAGTAATCGAGTAGGTATGACTCAAAAAGCCAGCGTGCGAGAGTTTGAAAGATGGTTCCCCGGCAAATTCGATATTTGGTTTCAATCCCATCAAATATTTCATGGGTTGGCGATTGCAGCTGCCTTCGTACATTATCACGGTATCACAGAAATGACGATGTATCGCGTGACGGTTGGCGAATGCACGGTTCCTCATCCAGCCATTGCCTTCTAGAAGTAGCCAAATTAATGCAAGTTGCATGACCCAAATTGTCAGCAACAGCAGAGTAGTTAATGTTGATTGAATGTATTCAAAAAAGAAGGATGTCAGCTATTCATACTTCTTTCCCTATCATACAATAAAGAAAATTTCAAATGTCGTAAAACAATAAAAGAAAGTATAAATTTGATAAGAAAAACAAAATAGAAGACTCGATTCGTTATTAAATGAGTGAAATACATAATCACTGTTATTACGACAAATAAATAAAATTTTAATTAGAAAAGAACAAGACATATTGCAAACGAAATATCTACATATTTAATTTTATCGTTTACATTTGAACGTCATTCAACAGCGCTCGTTGCCGCATGAATCGTCCAACAACAGTCACATTCAATTCAACAATCAAGTCAATCATATAAATCAATTCAATTGGTGCAGAACGCCTTACAAAGTGGGAACGTAACGTACTTGCCTGCCAACATCACCATAATCAACAGCATTAAAAATGTACCGAGCACAAGTTCCCACATACTCATTACAAATTCTCCGAGTAACATGGTGACCGCTGCTTCAACGCTGGGCGGCGGAACAGTACCCTTGAAGGTTGCAGCGCTTGCGCAGCCTAACCAAAACTCGCCACACTACGAACAAACCCCATCATCAACACAAATTCATCGCGGAATCGCACTCACCTCTTCGTCAAGAATTCCAACCCAAACATTACTAGAGTGCAGAGCATCGGTATCGGAAAAACGGGCTTAAATAAACTTAAATTCTACTGTTTCGCATTGGATTGCAATTTCAACCCAATCGATTCTTTGGAAGAGTTTCGAAAGCATATGCGTGCACATCGGCACAAATGGACCGGACAGTGTGTTGCTTGTCGAAAGAAAGGATCAAAAAAATTCTTATCAATCGATAAAGAATTTTTGCACTTGGTCAATGATCACCTTCCGCAAAAATCGTATGCATCAAAACTGCTTCGACCATGGATCAAGAACGATCCTTCCGATTGCTATAAAACCAAAGATATTTGTGAAATGCTCCTGAAAGAGTTCCGTTTGGAGAACTTGTGCAAATGTATGGGGCCTAATTGTGTGTTTACAACCAACTCGCAGAAAGATCTACAATTCCATATACAACTTAATCACAGTGAAGATGTTAGTGCCTTGTATTGTTGCTACTGTTCGGAACATTTCATTTGATACCAACGGACTTGTCGATCATATCGGGAAAGTTCACGGAGCGTCACGCTATCAATGTTCGAAATGTTTCTATCGTAGCTGTGCTGCGTATGATGTACAAGCAGGAATTGAACCCATTTTCCCGCTAGTCTACGAGTTCCGCAAGAGACATACAGTGGAAGATTTAGAATTGCGAAAATGAAAAGAGCCCGTTGGAGAAGAATGGGGGAGTCGAGTTGCAACGGCGAACGCGCGTGGACGCGAGGAGTGCAAGTATTCTTAGACCATCTCGCTTATATTTTTTCATGAAAAGTGCTAATAATTGCATTAAGTATCGAGACTAGATGCAAAGTGAATAACTGAATGTGTAAACAACCTGTTAGCGCGCAAGCAGTGATTAATATCGGATTAGTGAAAGTACAGCGATCACCAAGAACAACGGGTTCATTGCAGTGCTCTATTTCGGTGATGTTTGAGAAAACCGTTAGTGTGAATAGCGTTTGCATTATTTTTGCCCGAAACGCTTGCAAAGTCCGACGAAATAAGAGTGTGTAGCTTGCTTGCGAAGTGAAGGATGCAATTCTGAGTTTTGTGGTGCCCACCTGTTTTGTGTGCGGAAATTGCGAGATTTCCAAGTGTACGCTCCGTTTGTGGCTGTTTTGTTGCCAATTAACGTAGACAAATCATCTCTACGCGCTTTGTGCTTTAATTGCCATACACATTTCGTGAAGTTCGCATGGATGTTGCAACCACTTTTCCTTTCTCATTGGCTACCACGCACCCTATGATTGCTTTCGCAGCCTAGGGACTTCATCGCGTAACAACGGCCGGTGCTAAACGAGGAACGCCAGTGGGGATTTGATGCGTACGCTCAAGTCAAGGACGTGACGAATTATGCGCTGGGATTTTTCTTCTCGCACGAGAACTGTATGCAAAATAAGACATTTAAAGGATTATCGGGCGATTTTGAATAAAAGCATTTATGAGACTTCTGTTTACAGTTTTTGATTAAAGCTCTCAAATAGCTCATTAGTAGTATTCGGGAGGCCGAATTAGATCGCATTATTGTCAAGATTTATAGTATAAAACGTGAATTTGTTGTCATAATCATATGTAAACGTGTCGGAGAAAATTAGTGGACTCGGAAAAACTCGCGAAGTGTTACTATAAATAAAAAAAAAGGAAATCAAAATAATAACAATACCAAATTTGCAGGATTTACCCGCCCCGAACACGAGCGCTCGTAACAGGAGGTTGGGGTAAGTACCCTTTCTTTTGTTCAAAAACAAAAAAAAAGATTTCCCTTTTGCATGTTTTTATTTTATTTTTGTAAATTGAAAGATTTCAGCCGTACATTTGGTGCTTTGACACCTAAACGAAGTTCGTTTTTCACTTTTGTCTATATTCGAAGAGCGCGTAAATTAAATCGAATATATCAGTTAGTATTTAAATATTTTCTCCATCACGGGATAAACGAAAACAGTCAACGGATGTTGATAGAATCCTGTTGACTATATTATACTCAAGTATTATAGTTCGATTCAAAGTCCGAAAAAAAAAATAAAGAAATGTCAAGATTTTGGAACTTATAAGAGTCTGAGTGAGCGTGTATTTTAATTGAAATTAATGTGTAACGTACTCAAACTTATCAGTTTTTTTGTGTAATCGTATTTGGGAGAAAACAATAAAAGAATGAAAATGTCGAATTAAACTATACTCTTCGGTCTTTCCTTTCTTCCGGCTCTGACCGGGTATAGGACTCGGTACGGTGGCAGGCTGCCCCTAAAACCATGAGCCAGCCGCCGGGTACAACTTAATCCTTCTTGTTTCAGGTAATGTCGCGGGTTGAGTGGCCCAAGCAGAGTGCCTCTTTATGGCATAGAGTTATGCATTCAAATTGTATAATTCTATGGCATAAATTGGTCACCGGGGTACTCCCCTTCTGATGGGAAAGTTCATGCAATTCAAGTTGTATGAGTTTTCCACTCAGAAGAGGAATACCTGGCCACTGCAACAGCATATATATGGATTTATTCCGGTTGGGTGGGTGCGAAGGGGCTCCACCGTCACCCGTTTGCCCCGCTTTCATTTGTGGGCCATGAACTTCGTCGGGTAATGACGAGGTTACCCCCAAGTCCGCCTTTCTTCTCAGGTTCCTCTTGTTCTCGAAACAAGTACTATCTCCCTCGACGTAGATATCTACACTTTTTGCGACTTCTGTTGCCCCTGGATCTCCAGCAGTCAAATTCGTGAGTGCGAAATTTTTTCGTAGTGAGTCCTCGTGCTGGGGAAATGAACCCGCCCCACGACACCGAAATGCTAGCCTGCCAGCGCATTCAAGCGTCTCCAGACGAGGGCATTCTCGGCAGATACCTCCATCTTCTTCTGCCGAGGCAGCAGACCATCGCTGCGGTCCTTCACGGACATTTGAAACTTCTATATTCACTACACATTCTATGCCATACTCCTGAAATCCTCTTTTCCTTACCTCACACTTACTCCATATATCTTTGATTTCGATCTTCTTACTAATAAATTCATTTTGAATCAGGAAAGAATGCGAATCCACTAGGAAAATACGCTTTATTCAAGTTAACGGGCATTTATGTATTTTATATAAATTTTATTATAGACTCTTCTGTTATGTGTATAGATATTGAATATTCAACAAATCGCTTGAGGATTAATTCTAAAAACATGAAAATAAAAGCAAAATACTATAGTCTAATTATTTAAGAAAAACTGGGAACATAATTTTTTATTTTTATTTTGACCGCAAATGAAATTTTAGTGATTCCCCATAGCAATATACGCAGCGTAAACAAATTTGAATTAAAAATCCGTCAAATATTGATAAAAATCTGGTAAATTTTGTTCAAAACTGTAAACTCACATTGAAGACGACATGTGTGGTTTGTGATTTGTTTTAGTCCACCGCATTGATCTTTAAATGTAAATTAAAGACAATTTCATTTAAATTTCTAATATTGTATGTTTAAATATAGATAAGGTAAACAGAAAGAAAGAAATAAACTAATTATTTCCTTTCCAGCAAACCTGGTCTCTTCTAGCAAAATAATGCGAGCCAGAGATGAGTATGCCGCCAAGAGGGTAGGGTTCCAGAAATCCGCGAATGGCCGGCTTCGCGTTCCGGCCGGTACGGGGTGCCATTTTTTTACAATAGCATTTTTCCCTAGATTAGTTTTTTTCCGGTTTGAATTCGAGTAGTGTATTTCGGGCACCGCGTCGGTAATATTCGGGAGAGCGCATTTTTCTCAGCGGTTGTCTTGTTTCCTTTTCCGCGGAACTAAATTGCGTGATTTAAAGCAGAGTCGTTGTAAATTGTTATGTGTTAATGAGAGAAAAGTCTGCTTGGATGAATTTGAATGATTTCTTACACATGTACGATATTGGATGAATAATACAAGTCATCGATTCATGCTATCAGAAAACTTGTTTGAATGATTACAAAGCCCTTGTAGTAGGAGCACTTTCCTGCTTACTCGAATTGTTTATATTCAATATTAGCTAAACATCCCGTATTGAATTTTAAGATTTCATTTACCTTCATTCGAGCTATTCATGTTAATAACACCCCATGTGTTGTTAAGTTGATTAAATTTAAATTTTTTTCGCGCAATTACTTTTCACTCTAGACTTAATGCTCAAAGTCGCTGAAAACTTGTACTTCAAATTAAATACTATTATGTCCGAAACTCTAAGGAAGCATTTATATTTACTGAACCTTTTCTATAAATTAATCTCTAATATAATTTTCTTTCAGTTAATTATGCAAGTACTACAAAGTAATTTAACAAAAAGCTGCACTTTTGGACACAATCCATGTGACCTAGCTTACGTCAGAAAATACCAGATGATGGAACTCGACAATATGCGGTCACATTGCATCATGGACCAAATGTTACTAGCATTAAATCAGAAAGAAACATATCAATTAAAAGAAAAGATCTGATCTCTTGTCTTGTCCGCTCATTTTGCAACAAACTCATCAACATTAAAGCTTTCATTTATTTCGTGTCAGTCGCATAGTTTTATCCATCTGTTCTTTTGACCGGAAATCTGTAGAGTCTGTTGCCATTTAAATTTTAACAATTGAGTTATTAAATTGTTGGAAAACCGCACAAGTGACATAGGTTCCATGCTTAATTTCATTGTTTATCCACTTCGGAAATTAATTTTATCTTCGAAATGGCGAACTGTGTGATTGTGGAGACATTGTGTTATTGTGAATAAAGTGATGCATGAAGGACTAATAGTGTGTAATTGTCGCAGCATGTGGGCATATGGTTGTGTTCTCTGTTGTACTAGCTTTGGCAGAGAAAATACTTTTCCTGGAAGTGGTTTGTAGAGTGGACAAGGTAAGAATCAACTTATAAACGTAATAATTGACTTAAATTGCTAGAATATCATGATTTTGTATACTTTAGCAGATGTTTATATGGTTCCTTTATTTATGATGTAACCAGCAATGATAAAATCTAGTTCTAGCATTAAAATTTAATGCGTTTCTTCCAAATTTCATTTATATTGTAATGATTCGCTGTTTATCCACGGGCGTAAAATATTAACAAATGATTACAATCGTTCGAGGATATTTAGCTTTTGATCATTTAACAAAATGAAATGCATATAAATATTCCCTCATTTGCACCACTAATTCAGTTTATTCTTCAACAAACATTAGAACGGATGAAATAATGCCTACGATAATTTATCTTTGGCCATTTGGGAATAGAAAACTGATTTGGGATGCATTAATACAATAACCATCAAATGAGATTTTATAACAAAAGCGATACGTTGAATAATAATGTTGGCGCCAATAACGAAATTCGAAAATCATCGCATGATGACGCTGTTGGTTATTGGTTTCCCGCAGGCAAACAATCTTTCCGCTGTCTTGTTTGCTTTCCATCGTTCGCGCCGTCTTACCTTGATCCTGAACATTTGCTTATTGCCTCGTCTATCGACAAAGATTGACTCTCGTCGATTGTTATAGATAATTAAAATTACCTGTAAAAATTGACTTTGATTCGAAACAAATTAAATTTTGAATGGATTCAGCTGGAATTGCTTCATTTCCAACTTAATCTCCCTGATCTTGTTGACTGGCAATCTGCGCAGGAGTAACGTTGGATGGATGGATGTAAGGTAGCCGTGTACTCAATGAATTGTAACTTTGCTAAATCGATCATAGAATCAGCTTCTAATGTAATTTAATCTAGAATGTGGCTGCCGGTTGATTAGCTGAATAATCTTCCTAATCTTGGCTGGATGGAAATTAATAGGTTCCTATTGTCGACTATTGGCCGTAATTTGCGTTAACGAGAACATTTCGGGGTTAACTGACCATTTGAAATAGCGCCACATACGTGCCCTAAGGCGCAATGAAAAGGCATTCCATTTAACCCTCTGGAATAACTTGAAAATTGGTCTGAGTGAAAAAGTGCAGGCAATCAAAGAAACAAACAACCGGATGTGCGAAATGATGTATGATGATGTAAAAGTAGTGTCACCACTTGATGAGTTGTTTGTTCGTCCTTATTGATCCATCATTCATCAAGGGATCGATTAGCTACGAAACCGCACACATGTCATGCATTCGTGAAACATTTGGTGTTTGGCCAGCGGTCGCCTAAGAATTTCAAACATACTTGTAACATACACGTTCATAAGTGGATGACGACCGGACAACAATGGCAACAGACCGACAACAGCAGCAAAAACACAGCAACAATGACCGAACGGGGAAAAAGGCGAAATGACTTGCTCACGTAGAGAAAACTAACAAATAATTAAATTGGGCTCGGTGTTGTCGGACCGCCTAGGGTCGCCGAAGACAGGAAAATTATAGTGGGCTGCAATTAAGGGATAAAGAACAAATGGACCGCTTCAGATAATTATTGAAAGTCATAATCAACTGATTAATTTAATATGGACTGGTGAATTAACTCCGAGGTAGACTCCAGGTATGGGACTTAGATTGGACAGAAGGATGGGAATGATACGTTTAATTTTGATTTAGAGGAAATGAATGGAGAAGACTTCCAGTGTGAAGAGTGTCAGGAAATATTTATTTTTTTGGGAATTTAAGATTTAAGTTCACTTTTACTCCGTTCGAGAAAAAAATAGAGTTAAGTATTGGCAATTCGTCTGCTTTCCGCTACTGGGGTTGTGCAGGAAGCATATCCACTGTGACATTGCTTCGGAGTCCCTAGTTCCAGGAATACCAGCTAACATGTTGGGAAGACAGAACTGCGTTCATGTCAGAAGGATTTTGTACTCAATCTACAATCAGCAGACACTAATAATGAATAAACTCAAGAAAACCTTTAACAATATCTAACCATTTAATTGAAAAGATAAGAAATATGTTTCCTTTTTGATTATATATTTTTTTATTTTCTCGCAAATACGTATTTCGACCGCAACATGCGGTCTTCTTCAGTACACTAACTTAAAATTTATTTATTTTACACTGTTTATACAGTTAACATTTCTTATTTATATTTACATTTTTTTTACTTAACTATACTTTCGACTAATCTTGAAAAATTATTCCCTAGGTCGTAGTTTAACTTTTTATGAGCAGGTACTTCCCCAATTTCCAGACTCTCGACCGTATCTAACTTGCTAATTGCTTGAATCTCCTTAATCACTTCCATGTCTGCCTCATTTATTACGTGCCCTGCTTTGGTGATATTGTAATGATTTTTAAAGTCTTGATCCGAACGAGGAACCGACCTCTCATCGGTTCTAGACGTTAAGTCTGAGTAGTGCCAACGGATGGTACCAACCGGTCGACCAATCCGTGCACCGTAATCCATTTTCGCGGTGGCTGCTTGTCGGCCAGCTAAATCGGTCGCGGGTCTCCAAATGGATTACGCTCATCTACAATTTTCAGCCACCAATAAATGTCCGGTTCCAAACGCATCACAAAACACAATCATACGGAGAGGAAACCTACTTTACGTTACTCCGAATTTCTTCATTCAACCAGTCAAAGGACAAAAATCTAATCTTCACTTCGCGTTTCCGAATTCCCGACGCGGTACCGAAAAATATACTACGCTAACTCAAACCCGACGAAAGCTACGCGAGTAAAAAAGCAAAACCAACAAAGGTACCGCATACCGCGCGAGTTATGTTTTAACTTATAAGGTTTCTCAAAAAAAATGTTGAAGTTCCTTCGACGGAACTTGAAATGAGAACACTTTTAAAGTTTACTTTTAAATAGAACACTTTATTGAATATTTAACTTATTATCTAACACTGTTCACTTATAGTTACTTAATAATTTATGCACTACTTAGGTTTTTCCTTTGAATAAGTTTGAACTTCGAACTAGAACTGAGAGCTGAGAACTGAGAGGAAGATCAATTGTATCATCTTCTTTTATATCATTGATCTTCATCGTGGGTGATCTCTATCGTGAGATATGCTGACTTGGACTTTGGTTGAGGATGAGATAAGGAATTTAATTAAGTTTGGTTTGTTTATCCAAAATATGGGATGATGTGTCTATATGACAGGAAGTGGGATATTAATTAGATCGCGATATTGATATGCAACAATGTTGATAATAGGGTATGGAGACATTGTTGCAATTACATACTTTGTTGCAATATGAATTGAAAATATGAAATTGAATATATGTATTGAATATATACATTGAATATATATATGTGAGTAATTTGTAAATGTAATATATCTAGAATGTTCAGGTGTTGAATCTAGTGGTTCAGGTGTTGAATCTAGTGGTGACAAGTGAAGTGTCGAAGTTGCCAAGTGTAAAGTGATCGCTCGCAATAAAAAATTTTTCTTTAGAAGTGATTAAGGAAATCGATCAGCTGTTTTCTTGACTTTGAGAGTTGCTAAGAAATATTAGCTTCTGTAGCAAATCAAAGGAAAATCAGCTAAGTGGAAATTTTTGAACAATTTTCTCATTTTAATTTTCTAATTGCCGTTAACGGTATAAAATTATATCAACTGAACTCTTTTGTTCATTAGTGCGATTCTCGTGCTCATGCGAGAATAATTTCTTAATAATTTTAATAATTTTATAAATTTTAAATTCAAACTTATTAAACTCTCTCTTTTTTGCATATATATCTTCTAAACCCATAGTTTTGCTTTTTAAAGACACTTGTTTTAATAACTTTCATTTTAAATCCATTCTCTTTTAAATAAATTCATTTAATACCATATAACTAAGCGAATAGAGATAAATAATAAATCATGGCATCACAAGCAGCAGACAAATGTGGAAAATGTAGGAAGCAAGCGGAGGAGAACCATAAAGGAATGGGCTGCGGAGGCATTTGCAACAAGTGGTTCCACCTAAAGTGTATCAAAATGTGTGAGGAGAGATATTTGAAGATCATGGACATTTCCGAGGATGTGATATGGATGTGTCCTTCGTGTAAGTCACAACACCAAAAGACTAAAGAAGATCGTCTCTTCAACCAAATGAAAGAAATGGAAAACCATCTAATAGAACTGAAAACCACCGTGGCCACCTTAATTGATAAAAGTTCATCCACGCGAAAACCTTCGTATGCGGATATGACGAAAAGTATTTCCACTTTTCTACCCGAACGCCGTACAAATACTACCTCGCAAAAAGGAATCATAATTAAGCCCAAGAAGCATTCATCCTCTGAAAAAACACTCATCGACTTCAAGTCGAAAATAAAGCCTTCAAAATGCAAAATTCCTCTCCAACTGATGCGTCCTCTTCGTAATGGTGGTGCCATCATAAAAACTTCCACAAATGACAATACAACCTCGCTCTACAACATTGCAAAGGATACCCTGAAGGATGAATATGATGTCATGGAGACAAAATCTCGTCAACCCAGGCTAGTAATTAATGGACTAGAAAAACAATTTTCGTATGAGGAGTTAATTAACGAAATTCACTCACTGAACCCTAATATTGGAGAAAATGATAAACTGGAATTGGTTCATGCCAGACGAACAAAAAATGGTAAATGGTTGCATATTCTGCAGGTAAATGGGAGTATGTACCAAAGACTGGTGAATAGGTACATCAATATTGATTATGGGTCTTACCTTGTGAAGGAAGACTACAATATAACGAGGTGTTATAAGTGCCAGAAATACAACCACAAGACATCAAAATGTGAAGGAGAGCAAACATGTGCTAAGTGTGGAGGAAAGCACGAAACGAAGGATTGCAAGAGCTCGTGCGAGAAATGCTGTAACTGTGCAGGAAATAGTAAGAACGTAGATTATTCCCACAGAGCAGACTCTACGGAGTGCGCAGAATACCAGCGAAGGATCACCATTGCCAGGAGGAGCATTGACTACGAGTTCAAATGATTTTTAACAACGCAAATCGATTAATTGGGACGAAATTAACGCTCTTATATGCCAATATAAGAAGTTTACGGCACAAACTAAATGACATGCAGATTTATTTGAAGCAAAATCCTGAGATAGATGTGGTGATACTGAACGAAGTATGGATTTATCCTGAGGAATCGAAATATTTTAATATTGAGGGTTATAACTCGGTATTCTCCTGCAGACCTGGAAGAGGTGGTGGGACAGCTATTTTTGTAAAAGATAAAATAAACTTCATCATTAAACGCGATACACCTGATAAATATAATATTATAATAATCGAATTAAACCTCGTAGGCAAAAAAATTAAAATCGGTACCTTCTACAACCCGAACCGTCTGAATGCGCAAGATCTCTGCTCGGTACTCGACAACCTATATTCCTCAGAAAATAATTTACTTACAGTAGCTGACACAAACATTGATGTAATTACCGATTCCTCAGAAGCAAGGCTTTACAAGGATGTACTGGATACTAATGGTGCTGTTATCATCAACAACGAAACAATTACTCGTCCTGTTTCGCATACGTGCCTCGATCATATCGTTACAAACGATAAGTCAACTGCGGGAAAAATCAATTTCATATTTGAGGATTGGCCAGAGCTGGATCATCGTGTCTTCAAAATAAGCATCCAAGGCATAAGCGCACAAAAACAAAAACCTGTATACAAAACATTCCAACACTTGAACAAATAACTCTTCAAATCACATCTGCAAAGGTCATTAGAAGTCCGGAGTCCCCTAAACCTAATGGAACTTACGAATATGATCACAGAGTCCAAACGTTACTCCATCGTCGAGAAAAAGCTTAGATGCCGCCAGCAGACATGGATAACAAAGCGAGTAATCGAAGCCAGTATTAAAAAGAGAAAGGCGTACATAAGCTTTAGAAGGAACATGGAAGATCGTGTGCTAAAAAACATGTACATGCAAGCGAAAAAGGAATCAAAACGTCTTGTGAAGGAAGCTAAATTCTCTTACTTCGCTAAAAGGTTGGAGACAGCGGCAGATAACAATCATGAAATATTGAAGATAATAAATGAAGTAAAAGACAACTCTCCCCCCCGAATTTTAATACCGGATTCGCAGTTTTCTCCAGTGACCCCTAATATTTTATCACAACCAGATGGAGCAGCAACTTTCTTGAACAACTTTTTCTCAACTGTGGGCGAAAAAATTACAAAAGAGCTTGGTGATGTCCCAACAAGTAGGCTAGATCACGCTAACATCTCACCCGATTCCATGTTTCATATTCATCCAACCAATAAAAACGAAGTTCTTAAGACTATTGAGGCAATGAAGAAAAATACGGCTCCAGGTATTGATCAGATCACGATGGAGGAAATTGCGCTTGTAAAAAATGAAATAGCAGAACTCGTGGCTAATTATTTAAATGAGCGTATCAGAAACGGAACGTTTCCTGAAGAGGGGAAGTTTGCAAAAATTGTACCTATATTCAAAGGAGGAGATCGATCGGACCCCAATAATTATCGCCCAATTGCACTCTTGACCGGATTTAGTAAGATATTTGAAAAAGTAATTAACTCTCGCTTAACATCCTTCATATTAGATAACTCTATCCTAAACTCCCGCCAATATGGCTTTCAGAAAAACAAGGGAACGTTTGACGCTCTACTCTCGGTAACGCGATTCATCAACGAGAGACTTGATGTAGGGGATTATGTTGTTGCCATTTTTGTGGATCTAAGGAAAGCGTTTGATACGGTCGATCATGACCTCTTACTTCGAAAACTAGAAGCATATGGTGTTCAAGGCACAGCAAATAAACTATTTCAAAATTACCTAAAAGGCAGACTGCAGAAAACAGCATTTAATAATGTTCTGAGTGACCCGGCACCAATGAAATCAGGTGTTCCACAAGGCTCAATACTTGGCCCAACCTTGTTCCTGCTATACACTAATAATTTAAATACATGCAGGCTAAGTGGTAATTACTTTTTATATGCTGATGATACAGTGCTTCTTTACTCGGGACGCGATAAAAATAACATCGGAGACGCTATCAACGAGGATCTAAATTCATATAATTTATGGTTGAAAGAGAATAAACTAGCGTTGAATATTTCAAAGACAAAATATATTATCTTTAAGCAAAAGAACAGGGAAGACATAGATGTTGATATAAAAATTAATGGTGAAAAGCTGCAAAGAGTGCTCGAACTTAAATATCTTGGCCTTACTATCGATCACCGTCTGACCTGGCTCCCGCATATAAATAACTTAAGGAGGCAATTAGCACCAATAATTGGATTGTTACGAAGATATGAGGAATTTCCAAAAAACATCAAGCATCTTGTTCTGAATGCCTTCGTACTGTCAAAAGTACATTACGGAGTGGTAATTTGGAGTCAGTCCTCAAAGCAACACCTAAATACAATTTCCAGGTTATTAACCAAGGCGTATAAAAATATACATAATCTCCCAAGGCTCACACCAACAAACATAGTGTATCAATCATGTAACGCATTAACTTTTAACCAAATCATTAAAATGGAGAAAGCCAAGTTTATCTTCAAAAGTTTAAATCTCAGCTTGTCGTCACAAACACCATTTATTAAAGTCTCACAAAAGAATCAATACAGTACTAGGAACGCAAACCAATTTGTAATTCCTTTTGCAAGGACAGATCGCCTGAAGAACGATGCTACAAATGACGCCCTTCGTATATACAACAATCTTCCAGAATCAGTTAAAGAAGCGAATTCTCTTATGGTTTTCAAGAAAAGACTTAGGAACTATTTAATGAATAACGATTGAATCTCAGTGCAGAAACTTTCAACATAGCATCTTAGGTCAATTATTGATCCTATCTTTGAGATGCCTCGAGAAACACCTACTATTATTACAATATCAGTCCAGTAATTTCAACATAGCATCTTAGGGCATTGTTGACCCTATCGTTGAGATGCTTGAAGAGACAGCTATTCTTTTAACTCAGAGTTTTTTTTTTTTACTGCGTCGAATTTATAATTTTTTTTATCTCTGAGAGCTGATCACGATATGGACAAGACAAGATTAACCGGAGGACTTCACATATTTTTTGTGTGCCCCCTTATACCGATGTGTTATACATTGCCTGGGTGGCACACCTGAGGAAACGACGAAATGTGAAGTGCAGATCGCACGAGCGTAGTGCGACGAAGAAAGTGTGATGGAGAGAGTGGATGGGAATGGAGGTAAAAAAAAAATAAAAAAAATTAGGGAAGGTTCAGGTAGTGTAGGGTTTGTAACTCCTCCCTCCTTTGTGGTAACGTTGTCCTCAACGTGTTTATTATTTTGGGATTCAATGTCCTTTTCAGCATTTACAATTTTAATTTTTATGTTATTTCTTCTATTTTTACAATACATGTATAAAATGAAAGTGATAGTTATGACAATTATAATAAGTGTTAATACAGATCCCACTGTCACAATGTTCTTTTTATATTCGAATTTGGTTTCTTCGATTTTATCATAATTCTTTACATTTTCCAATTGTAGTTGGTCTAAATCTATTTTGAATATATAGTTAGATATGTTTCTAATTGGTTCTAACATGAGTATTTGCTGGAAATCTTTTACAGTATTGGTAAATGTTCGATTGTTAATTTCTACTTTACAGTTGTTAAATCTTACAACATAGGATCCAAAAAGAGTGTACATTTTTTCGTTACATGTTTGTTTTAAGATTTCATTTGCATTTGTTATAAAAATTAGACCTTTTTCAATTTCTTCTGTTGTAGTTATATTATCCAACTTTACAATACATTTTGTGTTTTTACAGTTCAATATGTTATTTAATGATTTTACATGCTTGTTATATTCAAAATACCTATTCTTGTAATAGATAGCTTCTTTCATGTTGATATCTAATGATTCAAAGTTACTGTTAGGTATTTTTCTTACATGATATGATAATAAGGGTTCAGTAAGTATAGGCACATTGACGACAAATACTATTGTACTATTTTTAATAAGGACTCTAATCGATATATCTCGCAATTCTGGAAAAGAAAGTCCGTAAGTATCAATTTCGTCATGAGTCAGTTTTGATCTCGACATAATACCGGATTTTGCAGAATTGACATTATCAATTATTTTTTCCAATTCATCTTTGATTAAATCAAGGTTATGATTTAACTGTATGTCCATAAGTATTTTGTTTATGTGGTACGTAACATTATTCATGTCGTCAGTTAACTTTTTAATTGAGTTATTAGTAGTATTTATGTTTATGAGTATTTTATTTAAGTTATTTTGAAAGGCATTATTTATTTGTAATTGTTTATTCATAGTTTGTATTACAGCGTGATTATTTGAATCGATTATTTTCAGATGTTCCATTATTTCTTCATAATCATCGTTATCCATAATTCCAAAAAGCCATTTATAAATTGTTCCTATAGGGTTGATTAAACCTCTTTTATTTCTTTTTAGATTTTCGCATATTTGAATATATCCGGGTTGTTTACCTAATTCCGAATTACATGTTTCTGTTAATGGGCTAATTGTCTGATTAGTATTTTGTTCAATTGTCCTTTTGTTTTGTTTGTTTTGTTTAAATTTCCGTTTTTTAGAAGACTCTTTTTGTTTGTTTTGTTTATTTTCAGAGTTTTTGTTGTCAGATGTCTCTATTGTATCAAAATGTAAAAGCTTTAGTTCACCTTTTATTGTTTTTATTAGTTCTTCCGTATAAGGTGTCAAATCTATTTGTTTAGAGATATCGTTCAGGGCATACTCGTATTGTTTTAGATCAATTTTATGATAAATTCTTATAAAATCTTTGATTAGTCTGACAGGGTCTTTCTTAATTAGAACTATTCCGGAATTGGAGTCGATTTTTTCTATTGCCATTTCTGATGTTGTTGTTGAAATTGCAGTAAGAATAAGGATGAGGAATATCCATACTCCAAACTTTGAGGATGATGTCTGAAATTTAGGAGAGGAGTTTTCCTTGAGTAATTTCTAGGATCATTCTCGTCCTAAGTTGGGGAATTTGACTTTGATTAAAGTTTAAGTTATTATTCCTTGAGATTAATTCGGCTATTATACAGGTAAAAACTCCGCAATCAAATTGATTTTCCTGTTCGGGCATTTCTAAAACATTCTCTCTAATAAATATAGATGTATCAAAAGGTAAGTTGCGTTTAGCGAGAGATTCTTCTTTAAGGTATTCTTCTAGAGAGTTTAGAAGTTGGGTATTTGTATTACCGAGAGAGTCATAATATTTAATATTGTTTTCTTTGAGATCTATGACAGCTAAACACCAATGGTTACCATTAACGTGGATTGGTAATAATAGTAGATCGTAAGAAAATATATCAGTTTTTCTTGTCCATCTAGAAATTGAACTGTAACCTTGCTGTAGGTATCTAAGGATGAAGAACGTATTGAAACAATATGTTTTTGGTAACTCTGCATTATTTCGGCTTCGTTCAGAAATTAAGTTTAGGTAGAAATTAATGATTTGATCATTGAGCCAGTTTCCTTGTCTTAGAGTACAAGTTAATTAAATGATATAAAAAATTTATTTTTTAAAAAATAGATCTTTATTCCTTGAGAGTTAACAATAGACTGTCTATTCTAATTTACATTTTAACTGAACAAAATGATGAGCTGCAACGTGACGTGCCGGATACTTGCCAGACGGATTCGTCAGGTTTCAGCTGCAATTGGATCGCGCATTACCTTTCAGGTGTAATGGAATCATTAGCGATTTCGTGGGAACGACCGTTGAAAGATGAATTTTGCTGTTTCGATGAATTTTGCTGATTCGCGTGTTTGATTTATGTGGTTCGTTCCTTAACTCTTCCCCCCTTAAGTTGAATGCCCTCATTCAACCTTAAAATTGTGGAATCCTGTAGATGCTGTGTGATTTTTTTAATTTCGCTGTGCGATTTTCCGAAAGGCATGATGAAGCTGATGAAACTATTGGTTCGGGCTCTCTTGAGGATGATTCGGCTGCAGGTTTCGTGTTTGAGTCTGAATTTTCGGTGGTAGCTTGATCCACTTGGGTGATCAATTTCGATTTTGGTTTCTGTTCTGTGTAGGCTAATATTTTCAATGATATGAAGATTATAATCAAAGCTGTTATTGAGCTGTAAATAATCCATCGGTCTGTTTTTTTGTTCATCTCAATCAGATTTATCTGTTTTGTGTTATTAATTTGCATTTCCTTAATTAATTCGAGGGAGAGTATTTCAAGTATCTCGTCCTGTTTTACGTCGATATGTAGCAAGGGTGGTAGCAGCTGTACGTTCGATATACCCATTGATTTGTAAGTCTGGTTGTTAACTTCGACGGTCACGTTCTCATGTTTGATTATAAAACTTCCAATAAGGTATTGGGATGATCCGTTGATAACGATTTCTCTGCTGAAGCTGTTGAGGAGCAAGGTATCCGTAGCAATTTCTTCCACGATTGGAATATGATGGGCATTTGTCATGTTGCATTTAGCTTTTTTGCTTTTGAAAAGGAAGGGGATACAGTTTGAGTGGCTAATGTTTTTAATATCCTGGGATTTACATACAGAAAGTTTATTGAAATTTTTACATTTTCCTACTAAGCCGAAGTAATCATTGTTGTTTTTAAGAATATTTTCATAGTCAATTTTAATTATGGAATTCATTTTTTTTAATGGTTTTATAAGGAAACGTTCGTAGATAGCTTCATAAGTGGTTGGACAATCTACTATATAGAAAAAATGTGTTAAATTTTGAAAGATTTTTACATCAGAAAATTCCAAGGCTTCTTCTACATTTCCGTATGGAATGTGGTTATTACTGTAGGTATTTATAATTTTGTCTATTTCATACTTTGAAAGGATGTTCGAGTTTACCAGGTTAACTTTTGCTAATCCTATGGATTCAACTATATTTGACAATTCTTCTTTTACAATTCGTAATTTATATTCTGTACTTAAAGCTAGAGTAGTTTCGAAAACTTTATCCTTTTTTAAGACATTTAAAATTTCATCAGTTACATTAGTGATTTGATTAATTCTTTCATTGTATTCTTTATTAATGAGCACTTGTTTGTTATTATTATCCAACAGCTCATTCATTTTTCCCGTTAATAAAACAAGATCATCATGGTCGGGGTTTCCTGCAATGAATTTCCATGCGGATCCAATAAAATTTAAAGATCTTTTTGTTTTCTTTGGCCGAAATTTAATATTATCCAAAAGGTTCTTTGTTTGCGATACTTCGTGAGAAAGTAGTGGGAAAAATGGGTTGGATTTTGGGATATGGTCGGCAAGAAGGGCAGAAACATTATTAAGGAAATTATGGTATTGATCTATTTGAAGTATGTGCACAAGTTTGAAGCTTCCATTCTGGATTTTCGCAGTGCCTGTTTTGAGTGTTGCAATTTGAGAATTTGAGTAGTCTATAATCTGGATATTTGCGTCGATCAGACTGGATGAAAACCTGAAAAGAGAATCAGTTCCTTATGCCACTCTTGTGTATGGTTCGGCCGGTTTCAGTTAGAATGGTAGTTGGTCTATTTTCCTTTACTATTTCCTTTTTGTACCTAGTAGTTAATTTTGATCCTTTGCGCTTATTTATCTTTATGTATACTTCCTGGCCTATTTCATAATCTTTTATGGGTTGCCTATCCTTGTTATGGGAATTTAAATCTCGAGCTTGTTTATTTTTGATTGTTTCTATATTTTCCCTGCGAGACTTTTCTAATTGCTCGGGACTTGTGGAAACTATTCTACCGTAAAAAACTTCTATAGGCTTCTTACCAGTTGTCGAATGAATGCTGTAGTTATATTCGTATACTGATCTTTCCAAGAGTTCTTGGAAATTCCTATGAGTGCCATCGGTTTTGAGGCACCGCATTATCTCGGACAGGGTTGAGTGAAATCTTTCAACCTGTCCGTTGACTTCACTCTTATAAGATGGTGTTTTGTAGATGGTAATATTTAGCTGGTCCTGCATCATGAAGAGAATAGATGCTGAATTCAATGATTTTTCACCATCAATCACAATTGCCTTGGGGACACCGTAAAAAAGTAAGAGCTCTCGGAGTGGGTCGCGTACATCTTCTATTGCTCTAGACTTCAGCTGTCTGGCTTGTGCAAATTTAGTAAATTTGTCCACGGCTGTTAGTATGAGATGCCCTTCCGTTGAATATATATCGACGTGAAGGATGTGACCCGGGAATTCAGGGATAGGAGTTGCGAAGAGTACAGGATTGTTAGGATGGCGATCATATTTGTTTTCCTTGCAAATATGGCACTGTTTCACCATCCGCTTAATTTTTGCATTCATTTTAGGAAAATAAAATTGCTCGATTATTTGCAATTGGTTCTCCTTTGCATTCCTGTGTGCTCTTTTATGGAATTTCAGAATGATTTCTTCTTGTTCACATTCGGTCAAGACATTCTGTACTTCCTTCTGAGTGAACCGTGCCCGGTAATTTTGAAAATATAATGGATACAATTCTTGAATAATTCCCATGACTTCCTCCGGTGCCTTAATACCATTGATGACATTAGGATGAAGATACCGTTTCAAAATACCAATGATATTTTCTCTGGTGTACTGAGGCTCAATAAAAGTGTGCCTGAAATAATTTGGGAATGGTTTTTCCAATTGGTAGCTTGTCTCGTCTCCGATTTTCAAAATAATCTGTATTCGAAATGCATTGAGCGGGGTTTCAACGGAAGGTATCAGATTTTGTGACGAACTTTCGTCACTGTGAGCGGAAGTGGTCAAAGAATGCAATTCTGCTCCTAAAAAATGAATATTTTGGGTGCTTTCGTCTTCTTCAACTAAGTCTGGTTCTTGGCAGTAGCTTTCAGGATCAGCCAGATTTCCTTCGGGTCTAATGTAATCGAAAATATCTTCCTCGTTCCCTTCCTCTTCTCTATTGAGTGCTTCGTTATATTCGGCCAACTCGTTTTTAGCATCAATGTGGAATGACCGTTGCTGCTTTTGTGGATGGGGTGCCTGGAAAGGAGTTACCCGTTTAGGAGCAAACATTGGTCGAGGTGGAGGTCTATTCTGGTAGTTAATCATTCGAGAGTGTATGGAATGGTCTACGTCCATGGGTTCAGGACGTGGTTGTGGTTCCGGAAACATTCTTGGAGGAGCCGGTGCCTGATATTGCACTGGGTATTGGTTTCGGAAGAATTGATTTGAAGGGAAAAAGTTTTGTTGAGGCTGTTGTCGCATTAAATTATAGTCCTGGTATGGACGTTGCACATTTTGGTGAGATATACGCATAAAATCAGGAGGATGGACATTTCTAGGCGCAGGAATGGGTTTGTGCCTGGGTGGTACCGGTGGGGGTAGGTTATTGCTAAGGCGACGTGCCATGCTATTATTATTATTAGCATGTTGTGCCCTATAGTTAATGTTCTCCATTTTAAGGCATAAGCGAAGGGCTTGTGGGAGATCGGTGGGCTCTTTCATACTAAGAAGCCTTGGTAAGTCACCAGTAAGGCCCCTTATAAAGGTATCTAAGGCTTTGTCTCTATAAGAGTGAACTAAGATATTCATAGCCTCTGTTCCTATCTCCAAGCTGGAAATCTTATTAAGAATAAGGGACAAATGATGGTAAACTGTTTGATAAAATTGATGCACGCTATCGTTGCCTTGGACAAGACAGGTCATTTGGTACTCGAGAGTCCCCAAATCCCTTTTGTCCGCATAATGTAGTGTCAAACAGCGTGATATTCGTTCCCAGTTAAGGGGAGTGTTATAAGACTCTAAGACCGTGCCGGCTTGACCAACAATTTTGTTACGAATCACGTTTAATATTCCGTAGTATTTTGCAGATCCTGAAAGGTGAGAATATATGCTCAGAACCCTATCTACACTCTTTTTCCAGGAACTGAATTCCCCAGCCTGTCCAGAAAATTCACGTAAACTTTTCACAATATCTGGGATCTTATCTAGATCAGTTAAGTTCCCTAGTTGGTCTTCATTTATTCTCTGATCCACTTCGAGGTTCAAGTTAATTTCCGGCGTAAGTAGTTGCTGCACCAGGCGTGGTACTTCTCTTGCCAGAATACCTGTAATCACTTCTTCCATATTAATTTGTGGATTTTCCACTCTTTGATCCGGTATTGGAGGGTTTTCAGGAAGTTGAGGATTCACCTCTTCCTCTGGAACCCTTTGAAGCCTAGCTGGCATAATCAAATTTTCCCGACGGAACATAATGATAGTATAAGGGATAAAAGTTAGGTTTGGGAACTATCGCAACTAAAATCTTGAGGCTACTTACAATTTTTTCCGCATGAAAATGTATATCTTCTCACTGTCACTTAAAATCCTTCGACCACAATTAATTACTCTTAAATTTTTCCTCACTAATGGAGATTTAATTTTCCACACAAATATAATTTTTCATTAATATTTAACCTTCACTCTATTTGTATTCGACTAATTTGTTACGATTCTTAAACTTTTCTCACTAATGGAAATTCAATTTTCTACACAAATATAATTTTTCATAAATATTTCATTTCACTTTATTTTTAATCGACTAATTTGTTACTAAACTTCGAATTCAAATTCACATTAACTTTATCATTAGCTTACATTAGAATTAACACTAGGATTTCCATCGCGAAGCGGCTGTCGGGGTACGTCCGACTCCTTTTTATTCGTTGATTACTCGGGGGCCTCGTTTCTTCGCGATACGTGGTTAGGTGACCTGCGACGTCCCTTAGCCTTTCGTGTCTTAAATTCAACTTTCGGACGGTTTCCGTGAATTCTTAAGGATTTAATAAACCGAACCTTTCGTTGATGCGCGACTACTTTCGGTTAATACGACATGCAGGTCCCTGCTCGGGCGCCAGTTAATTAAATGATATAAAAAATTTATTTTTTAAAAAATAGATCTTTATTCCTTGAGAGTTAACAATAGACTGTCTATTCTAATTTACATTTTAACTGAACAAAATGATGAGCTGCAACGTGACGTGCCGGATACTTGCCAGACGGATTCGTCAGGTTTCAGCTGCAATTGGATCGCGCATTACCTTTCAGGTGTAATGGAATCATTAGCGATTTCGTGGGAACGACCGTTGAAAGATGAATTTTGCTGTTTCGATGAATTTTGCTGTTTCGCGTGTTTGATTTATGTGGTTCGTTCCTTAACTTACATATGTCTTTTCTTGTAATGTTAAGACTGAATTTTGAGATAAGGACATCAGTTGGTTCTCCGTTGGTTAAGATTTTTTCTACCTGGTTTATTTGTTCGTTCGTAAGATCGTTTGTTGTAGTTTCATCTTCGGTTTCGTTTTCAGTCGTTTTGTATTGTTCGTCATAATGCTTCTTGAAACGTTTAATTCTTGAAGGATGAATTTTTGCTCCGCGTTTATTATTTTTGAAAGAAATTATGTCGTCATTATCGTTTTTCGTAATTGTCACCTTTCTGTATTTCGGTTCTTCTTTATGTCTTTCGTTCGCGTAATTTTTAATGAAAACGTTGTCATGGGAAATTTCTTGTGGTTGCTCCCTGTTTTTATTGTGGTATTTTAGCCACTTTGATTTTTTGTTCTTAAGCACTTCATGAATTTTGATTTTATTATGTAAACCTTGAAGTATTTCGATAGGTTTGCATTTAGTACTTGAGTGAATAGAATTTTTGTAACATTCTGTAGCTTTCAAAATCTTATCTGTTATAGAGAGATTCGAGCTTGTTATGGTCAAGATTCTAATTTGTTCTAGGAGAGTGTTGTGACATCGATTCATGTCAGAATTTCCTGTATGAGATTTTGGTGAAGTAAAATGAATTTCAATATCTTGTTCACGTAGGAAGTCTTTGATATTGACTGTATTGAATTCGTTGTCTGCAATGATTTTCTTGGGTTTACCTAGAATAGCATTCCGTTCTTTTATCAAATCTATAAACGTTATAGTGTTCTTGTCCATTGTCTCTTTGGTATATAAATGTTTCGAGAATCTGTCAATGGCTGTAAAGTATTGTCTTTTGCCTATGTAAAATATGTCGATGTGGACTATTTGGTTAATGTCTGTTGGCGTCTCTGTTAGCTGAAATTCAGGTTTCACAGGTTTTCTATCGTATTTTGCCAGGTTACAGACGTCCCAGTTATTAATGTATTTGGTAATAAGTCGTATCAGTCCTTGGTAATAATATTTATTTTTTAATTCTTCATAATTTTCGATAATTCCGCGATGGTTGCTTTTTTCATGGACACTCTTAATTTTGGTAAAACAGTCTTCTTCTGTCAAGATGTCAATTACATGGTCGGTACATTTAATGAATTTTAATTCTTGGTTATTTGAATACAATTTAATGATGACTAATTGGACTTTGTTCCAATCGTGATCATTGAGGTCACTGTAGATGCCGATTGTACCTTTACTTGGTATATATCTTCTAAGAATGTCAACCAAAGTATTCTCATTTGGAATATTGTTTAAGTCAATAAAAATTTTTCGTCTATTTTTAATTTGTTCTAATTCCTTTTTCTTTTTATCCGTAATGATAACTTGTGTTCTATATATGTTTACGATACCGTTTTTAATTGGAATGAAATCATTGAGTTCTTCTTCACCTGAATGTATAGTTGCGATGTTGCTTTCGATGTCCATTTCCTCGTTGATGTTGATTTCATTTTTGTCTGCGTTTATTCTGCTTAAGAAATCGGCTACATTATTTTCCTTGCCTTTGACGTACTCGATATTAAAATTATATTCGTTGAGCTTAATTTTCCATCTTTGCAGTTTACTATTTGGCTCTTTCAGGTTGTTCAACCAGACTAATGGTCTGTGGTCAGTTTTTATATCAAACTTGACTCCGTAAAGATATGGCCTAAAGTATTGACATGCCCAAACGATTGCTAATAGTTCTTTTTCTATTACAGAGTAGTTCCGCTCATGTTCGTTGAGTGTTCTACTTGCATAGGAAACAGGATGTCCTTGTTGTGATAGGACAGCACCTATAGCTGTGTCTGATGCATCCGTTGTAAGAGTGAATTTCTGCGAAAAGTTTGGATAATGTAGTATTGGATGGTTAATCAAAAGACTTTTTAGTTTTTCGAAAGCCGCGATGTACTTTGGATCATCAACATTGATTTTATTACTTTTCTTTAACGAATCAGTAAGAGGAGATGCAATCTTTGCATAGTTATTTATAAACTTCCTATAGTATCCGGTTATACCTAAGAATGATTAAATTCTTTTTGTTGTATTTGGAATTTTCAAATTTTGGATTACTTAAACTTTATCCGCATTTGGTTTTATTCCTTCAGGTGTAAGTATATGTCCGAGATAATCTGTTTCTTTCGTAAAGAATTTGCATTTGTCGATTTGTATCTTTAGTGCGTGTTTCTTTAGCGTTTGTAGTATTTTCCTAGTATTGTCTTCCATTTCTTGGAGTGATGTTGCAAATATCAAAATGTCGTCTAGGTACACTACGCAAATTCTGTTTATATAAGGTTGTAACACTTCATTCATCATTCTCTGAAACGTAGCAGGGGCGTTCTTCAATCCAAAAGGCATCCGAATGAACTCGTAATGTCCTTGTGGGATTGAGAAGGCAGTTTTATGTCGGTCATTTTCGTTGACTTTAATTTGATGGAATCCCTTAGCTAGGTCAAGAGTTGTGAAATATTGAGCTCTTCCTAATTTATCAAAGATTGAGTCTATATTGGGTATCGGGAATTTATCTTCGATTGTTTCTTCATTTAATTTGCGATAATCAATTACAATACGCCATTTAGTTTTACCAGAATTGTCCGTTTTCTTCGGTACAATCCAGATAGGTGCATTGTAAGGCGATGATGAAGGACGAATTATTCCTTGTTTCAGCATGTCCGCTATTTGGGTTTTAACTTCTTCATCATGTACTTGAGGAAATCTATACGTTTTGGAGTACAAAGGTTTGCTACTTTTCGTAACAATCTCATGCTCTGTCTTAGTGGTGCAAGTTAAGTTGTCACCTTCCTTGTAGAATGAATCCTCAAATTCCTTAAGGATACTTCTCAAAGCTTTTGACTCCTCGTAGTTTAATCCTTCAAATAATTTATTTAGTGAATTGCTTCTTGGTGCTATTTCACATTGCACATTTATTTCTGCAGGTGCAGCGTAAAGAAAATTTGACTTTTCATTGTTTATTTCAAAATACCCTTCACCAGAATGTATGGTAACATTCAAGGGGTGAAGTATATTTTGGCCAATAACAGCTTTAAATGATTTATTATGGAAGTTCATTAAATTCCATAATATTTTATTAGATTGAGGTAATTTAAATTCGAGAGGCATATCAGTTTTAAGTTTTTGATTTACAAATAAGGTACCTCCGAGTCCGTAAATGGGAATAGGATTAGTGAGAGATATTCGAGAGATATTTTTCAAACAGTTAATATCTAGACTAGAATATAGATGCTCCAGTATCTATTAGAGTAGGAACGATCTCGTCATTAATGGTTAAATTTATTATTGGTAGAGGACTTCCGAGGCTTGTATTAGAAAATTTGTATCCATTGGTTCTGGATTCTGATTTCTATTTTGGCCACTTCCGTCCACTTCCATCTGTTCCTGTCTGTAATACCTATTACCTCTATAGTTGTTTCTATATCTTCGATGACGATAATTACCTCGATTCTCACGATAATTATCCCCGTTGGGATTATTATGTTGTTGGTTATTTTGGTTACTGTTATTGTTGTTAGTATTATTTTGATCGTCAGTATTGTTATTAGTGTTAATATTGTCACGTGTTATTGGTTCGCGGCCAATAATTTTAATGTTCCGGGAAAGTGAAAGCGCAATGTCTTTTAATTTAAGTTAAAAGTGTTTATTTAATTAAATAAAATGCACAATAATCAGTTAACACTTTCACTAATTTTAATTGTCACTATTAAAAAAAAATCTAACTCTTGTCCATAAATTTATTATCGCAATTGTCTTCTAAATTACTTCACTATTACGAAACACACTTCCCACACACAATCGCAGTTCTTATCGCGGTCGAATGAATGATTCCCCCCATTCATTCAGCTCGCCTTTATATAGGGTCTCTACCTATTCACCCATTTCTCGCACATTGGCGAATGTTCTACCGAGAGGTACCTGGTAGGTTCGAGCAAGTTCATGAATGGAGTGACGTCACTTGCAGATGTTGATCATGCTTGTTGGATTCTCGTGGGTTCGAGTAAATTCATTCGTTGACGTTCTTAATGATGATGAAAACAATTGCGACAGTAGCTCGCAGAATTATTTGTACATGTAATTATCTGTACATGTAACACTGCCCCCACCTCAGTTCTTTTCGCCGCGAAAAGATGTATCGCTATTTGTTGTCAATTCTCCCTGGGTGTAATATGGGGCAAGACGGTCCAGATGCACGATTTTCATTTTAGCTCTCGGCTTACGATGTTCCTGTATTCGGTATACGACGTCGTTGATTCGCTTTGTAACTCGGTATGGTCCCTCCCAATTATGTTGCAACTTTGGAGACCTACCCTTTCGCCGTTGCGGGTTATAAAGCCACACCAAGTCATCTTGCTGGAAGCCAGTAGAATTAGCCTTTAGATCATACCTGGTCTTCATGCGGTCAGTAGCGATTCGAGGTGTTTTCGCACTGTCCGATGTATCTGGTTCAACCGTTGTCTTAGATCACTTGCATACTCCGAGACCGTTTGGGGTTTCTCAGGGGTTGTTCCGAACTTTATATCGGCTGGCAAACGAATAGTCTTTCCAAAAATGACTTTGGCTGGGGCTTGGCCCGTCGATGCGGCTCTATACGCCATTAAAAATAGTGGGATATGTCGGTCCCAGTCCCTTTGGTTCTCATCAACCATTTTGGCCAAGTGTTTATTGAGCGTGCCGTTGAAACGTTCGACCATTCCATCGGATTGGGGATGCAGCGGTGTTGTCCTCGTTTTCCGTATTCCCAGCTGCTCGCACATTTCGCTAAAAACTAGTGACTCAAAGTTTCGGCCTTGATCCGAATGTAGTTCACAAGGCACGCCGTACCTGCTGACCCAATTTAACACTAGCTGTTCGGCTACAGTAGTTGCTTCCTGGTTGGGAATGGGGTAGACCTCGGGCCACTTGCTGAAATAATCAGCTACAACCAGCGTGTATCGATTTCCCCATTCAGATTCAGGAAAGGGTCCAGCGATGTCAACAGCAATCCTTTCGAATGGCACGCCTACGTTATAGGTTTGCATTTGTCCTCTCAGTCGTCGCTTTGGGCCTTTGACGGAAGCGCAAATTGTGCATCTGCGGCACCAGTCCTCTACGTCTTCTCGAGCGTGGAGCCAGTAGAATCTTTCCCGCAATTTCGCTAAGGTTTTGTTAACACCAAGATGGCCTCCCGAGGATCCTTCATGCATTTCCTTTACCACATCGTGGATTCGGCTTTTGGGTAGTATAGTTTGCATCCTATAGGAGCTGCCACCCGCCGTTTCCCATTTCCGCTTGAGTACACCACCCTCCACCTGAAGGGAGTTCCATTGTGCCCAATAGCTTTTCAGGGTTGCGCCATGCATCGAAACGTCCTTCCACTCCGGTCGCCCAGTCGTCTCCTTCCATACGAGCAATGGTCCGATTTCTTCATCGGCTAGCTGGGCATTTCGAATCTCCTCCGATGACCAACCTTCATCGAATTCGGCCGTTATCAGTCGCAGATCAACGGGCGGTTCCTTTTCCTCAATCCGTCGGCAATGCTTGCAGTTAGCTGGACATGGGCGACGAGATAGGGCGTCAGCATTTCCATGAACTCCGCTCTTTCGATGAACAATTTCGTAGTCGTATGACTGCAATCTTTCGATCCATCTCGCAACTTGTCCCTCGGGGCTTTTGAAGTTAAGTAGCCATCTCAGCGATGCATGGTCCGTTCGAAGAACAAATTTCTGGCCATATAGGTACTTGTGGAACTGCTTGGTGGCCTCTATTATAGCCAAAAGCTCCTTCCTGGTCACACAGTAGTTCCTCTCACTTTTTGAAAGAACTCGACTGTAATACGAGAGGACTCTTTCTTCGCCATTGATCTGCTGGGAGAGTACAGCTCCAATACCGCCGTTGCTTGCATCGGTGTCAACCACAAACATTTTTCCGGGTTTCGGATACGCCAGTACGGCTGATTCACATAGCTTTTCCTTCAGGGTCTCAAAGGCTGTCTGGCATTGTTCATTCCAGACATACGGACGATTTTTCTCGGTTAGCTGATGGAGACACTTAGCTATTTTGGCAAAGTCTTTGACGAATCTTCGATAGTAGGTTGCCAGGCCCAGGAAACTTCGTAGTTGGCGCTTGTTGTTTGGTGTTGGCCAGCTTTTCACGGCTTCAATTTTCTCAGAGTCTGTTTTGACCCCTTCTGCTGATACGACATGTCTCAAGTATTTTACTTCAGCTGAGAAAAGGGAACACTTGTCGGGACTAAGTTTCAAATTTGCCAGTCGCAGTCGGGAGAAAACCTCTTCTAAGTTCCGCACATGCTCTTCGAACGTTCTCCCGATGACGATGATGTCATCTAGGTACACCAAGCAGGTTTTCCAGGTTAGACCACGTAGCACGTATTCCATCAAGCGTTCGAAAGTGGCTGGAGCATTGCAAAGCCCAAATGGCATCACAACAAACTGCCACAATCCGGTCCCAACTGAAAATGCGGTCTTCTCTCGGTCCTTCTTGTCGATTTCTACCTGCCAGTAGCCACTCTTGAGATCGAGTGTAGAAAACCATTTTGCGTCGGCTAAAGTGTCCATGATGTCATCGATGCGTGGAAGCGGGTAACTATCTTTCTTAGTGACGTCGTTAAGCTGCCTATAGTCGACGCAAAAACGAGTGCTACCATCCTTTTTCTTTACTAGAACTACAGGCGCGGCCCATGGACTGACAGAAGGTTCAATAACGCCTTGTTTTTCCATGTCTGAGATCAGCGCGCTCACTTCTCCTTGTTTGGCTATAGGGAGACGTCTCGGTACTTGTCGAATCGGCTTGGCTCCCTGTGTATCTATGACATGAGTTACCAGACTCGTTCGGCCTTGGTCATCCGGGCTTGTTGAGAAGATATCACTGTACTTGGTGACCAGATCAGAGGCTCGTTTGAATAGCTGCACTGGCAATTTGACCTGCTTCAATATTGCAGACGTGGATTCCCGGGCTTTGTCTGTGTCTTGCCTCCTTTTGCAATGATGGTCGTGAGTAGCTTCCAAAGAGGTGATGGTGGAAACAGGCTGGCAGCTGCCGATGACTTCTCCCGCTTTGATGCTCGTGGTTGAATCTGCGGTGTTAAGGACTCTAACCGGCACATATCCGTTCCTTAAAAATCTTACAAGGCTTCGTCCTACAATCAAACTGCGCAATGCGGACGTCTTCGTTGGCTCTGTCAGATAAGATCGGTGGTCTCCAGAATCACCATCAAGCTTGGCCCATACAATGCTTTTGGAAGAATTCGGTACATCAGTGTCAGTACATACCACTACATTCATCTTGGGGATTTGGACGCTGGGATCCTCCATCAGTACTTCGACATTCTGCCATTTCAAGACACGTTTTCCCAAGTCCAACGTGATTCCATGTGGTCGCAGAAAATCCATTCCGAGAATGCAGTCATCGATAATGTTCGCGACCAGAAAATTATGTCGGAACACAAGGTCTCCCAACTGTATCTGGAGGTTGACCTCTCCATGAACAGTTGCAGTTTCTCCCGTAGCTGTCCGTAGTGAGAAAATTCTGCCCTTGTGAAGTTGTTGCTGTCTAACTAGGTCTGGTCAGATAATCGATCGGGTTGCACCAGTGTCGATTGTTATGGTGCAGTGTTCTCCGTCAATTTGACCCGGAAGGCATAAGTCCGCTTCTCCACGATGTAGTCTTGACACGGTGATGGTGGTGCTGGGGACGTCGATCCTCCTAGCCAACCTCTGCCCCACGAAGTTGGCTCTTACATGTTTCCCGACCTCTCTGTTTGAAGGGCTTCCATTCTGGGCTCCTGACTCGGTCTGGATCTCCTCCTAGCTGCACACCCTGGATAATAGCTCGGTTTTCTTCGCTTCTTACAGTCTCTTTGCAGGTGCCCCTTCTCTCCGCAATTCCAGCATCTAGGCGCACCATTTACATGCGGGTCTCGCTCAATTTCTACGCGCTCACACCTGCACTCGTTTGTCACTACCTCACGCACCCGGGCAGTGGTACGAGTCACATTTTTCGCTGCCTCAAAGTTCAGACTATAAGCCAATGCGTCCTTAACTGTTTGCTTTTGAGCTAAACGCACGGCTTGTTGCAATTCTGGGTCCTTTAGTGCGCTGATGAATGCTTCTGTTGCTGCATCATCTCGATGTTCTGGGTCGTAGGCTGGATAAGCCAAAAGTGCCAGTCGCTCAATGTCTTGGGCTAGCTGCTGTAGGGTTTCACCAGACTTCTGCATTCGATGCCTTAGCTGTGACCGATAAATCTGCTTTAGATGATCGTCTCCATAACGCATGTCGAGCGCATTCATTATAGCATTCGGGTTTGAGTGCAATTCTACGGGGATCGTCTGCAACAGCTCGGCAGCTGGGCCTCTTAGAGCAAGAATCAATGCAGTTGCTCGTTCCTGCTCATTCCAGTGATTTATGCGAGCGGCTGCTTCGAACTGGGTTTTGTAAATAGTCCAGACCGTTTGCCCATCGAATATTGGTGCTTGCACATTTCTAGATGAGCTTTGCGCTGCGGTTATAATTGGGGCTGGTGAGGCGGTTACTACTGCCTTCGCTGCTTCTAATTCTTTTTTCACTTTTTCCATCTCATGGTTTATCCTCTCTTCGACCTGGCTGACCTTTCCCTCGACCTGGCTGACCTTTTCCTCGACCTGGTAAACCTTTTCCTCGACCTGGTCAACCTTTTCCTCGACGTCTTTAATTTGTTTGTTCAGATGACCGAGCTCCGCTTTTATTTCGGTTGACTGTTTCTCCAGCTTCTGTGTGATGTCTGCTTTGATTTCGATCGCTTGTTGGTCCAGCTTCACTGATTGTTCATTTAACTTCGCTGATTGTTCATCTAGCTTCGCAGTCAGACTGGATGACATTAGCATCAACATTTGCATCAGCGCATTTTCTGGCTCCTTTGATTTTGGTGTGTCTACTTCTCCACCTTCTGCGCCTTTTTCCGCATCTGAGAGCTCACCCGAATCCAGATTCACGCCTTCCGACTCGATCGCGTCACGCAAGCGTGCAATCAGTATGGCCTTTGTACCTTGTGTGGCCAGATTCCGCTGTTCCAACTCCTCCTTGAGCTCCGATATGGTCAATTCATTAATTTTTAAGTTTAAGCTTCGTGGCATTTTTAATGTTTCTTTAAATTTTACTATTGTGCACTATAAAAATGTTCAAATTTTCACTTTCAAAATTTTTCTATCCCACTTCTGACACCATTGTCGCGTGTTATTGGTTCGCGGCCAATAATTTTAATGTTCCGGGAAAGCGAAAACGCAATGTCTTTTAATTTAAGTTAAAAGTGTTTATTTAATTAAATAAAATGCACAATAATCAGTTAACACTTTCACTAATTTTAATTGTCACTATTAAAAAAAATCTAACTCTTGTCCATAAATTTACTATCGCAATTGTCTTCTAAATTACTTCACTATTACGAAACACAATCGCAGTTCTTATCGCGGTCGAATGAATGATTCCCCCCATTCATTCAGCTCGCCTTTATATAGGGTCTCTACCTATTCACCAATTTCTCGCACATTGGCGAATGTTCTACCGAGAGGTACCTGGTAGGTTCGAGCAAGTTCATGAATGGAGTGACGTCACTTGCAGATGTTGATCATGCTTGTTGGATTCTCGTGGGTTCGAGTAAATTCATTCGTTGACGTTCTTAATGATGATGAAAACAATTGCGACAGTAGCTCGCAGAATTATTTGTACATGTAATTATTTGTACATGTAACAATATTATCGTTATTGTTTCTATGTTGCCTTCGGTTCTGTTTGTTATGTTTGTGATGGTAATTTGTATGGTCATTGGTACTTTGTCTTAGTTCCCTCAGTAAATGATAACCTTGATCTAGGGTTTCAATATTTTTTGTTTCTAATAGGAACATTTTGTACTCTGGTATTGAACCTTTAAATTTATTTAAGACTAGACTTTCATTTCTCGCGGGACTGAACTCTAAATGTGTATTGCGAAGGGGATCTTGCAAGAATTTTACATTCAATTTATTATGCAAATTACTTAATTTTAAATATAAGTCATCTATGTTTCCTCCACTTACCTTATGTATTTGATTGACCAGGTTGTCGTACGTTTCTGTGACGCCATATGTTGATGTTAAAATATTTTGTACAGATTGCCAATTTGGGTCCGTGAGTTTCTGTATCGTGTTTCGTGCTGCTCCTTGAATTTTATTCAAAATTAGCCTGAACAGGTAAGCTCGCTGGTCTCCGATTGGTGCCAATGCTAATATGGTGTTAACTTCGTTGATCCATGAATTCAGGGCGTATTCATCATTGTTCCCGGTATAATTTGGTAGTCTTCTAGCTTCTTTAAGTAGTTCTTGGAACGGTAGGTGTAGTGGTTCAGCTGCTTGTTGTTGTTCAGCCATATTGATTTTATCACAGTGTTAGATTATTCAGTTAAAAATGATTCGACAGTGTTGTATTAACTTGACTATTTCTATTATTCCAGAAAAAAGTCAGTTGGTTTTAATTTTTGTTTTATTCCACAAAAATTTTATTTTACTTTATTATAATGTTGACTCTTTTTATTATTCCAAAAAGAATGTCAACGTAGTAAAATTTATTTATTTTAATTTAATATTTCCGCTTTTCCGGTTTTATTAAAATTGGCTCTTTCTATTATTCCAGAAAGTTAGCCAATAATTTTATTAATATTGTGAGTGTTAGAGAAAGTGTTTTTAATTTTCCTTGATTTAAGTTCAAGAGCACTTTTCACTTCACAAATGTTAATTTTTTCGGTTCGTTGTTAATGTCCTAGAGGTTCCTCCCTCCTAAGACGGTCGACTGCGCCAGTTATGTTTTAACTTATAAGGTTTCTCAAAAAAAATGTTGAAGTTCCTTCCACGGAACTTGAAATGAGAACACTTTTAAAGTTTACTTTTAAATAGAACACTTTATTGAATATTTAACTTATTATCTAACACTGTTCACTTATAGTTACTTAATAATTTATGCACTACTTAGGTTTTTCCTTTGAATAAGTTTGAACTTCGAACTAGAACTGAGAGCTGAGAACTGAGAGGAAGATCAATTGTATCATCTTCTTTTATATCATTGGTCTTCATCGTGGGTGATCTCTATCGTGAGATATGCTGACTTGGACTTTGGTCGAGGATGAGATAAGGAATTTAATTAAGTTTGATTTGTTTATCCAAAATATGGGATGATGTGTCTATATGACAGGAAGTGGGATATTAATTAGATCGCGATATTGATATGCAACAATGTTGATAATAGGGTATGGAGACTTTGTTGCAATTACATACTTTGTTGCAATATGAATTGAAAATATGAATTGAATATATGTATTGAATATATACATTGAATATATATATATGAGTAATTTGTAAATGTAATATATCTAGGATGTTCAGGTGTTGAATCTAGTGGTAATTAGGGAAGGTTCAGGTAGTGTAGGGTTTGTAACTCGTGCGACGCGAAACCGACCTCAGCGGATTTAGTCAAACCCTACCCTCGCGACGGCATACCTACCATGCACTCTATTTCCCGCTGAAAGAAGGGAACCACTGGAAAGGAAAGTCGTTGTTAAGTTTAGCAATTCATGTTTTTATTATAAGAAATTTACTTTATCTGTCCTAATTAAACTTAGTTGATAGCATTATATGATAGCCTTAATATAAAGGATACATTAACTGTTTGCTATTCCTTAAAAGACGATCTTCTTATCAACCTTATGTGACGTTATTAGTTACTCGCCATTTTATACCAAAAATTCAATAGAGTTAATTTTGTGTTATTAGAAAAAAAGAAATGTGCATTGTAAACGTCAACAAGCAAAAGTTACGACACTGTCCGATTGCTTTGCGCTGCATACTTATTGCTGTTGTCGTAATTTAGAAAGAATTTTGCTAATTTTTTGATACAAAAAATAAACATATTGGCAGTTTTCATGCTGATATATACAAAATAAGGGAAATTATTAAAAATAAATTTTTTAATTCAAAACTAGGAAGCGAAAGCTCTAAAGTGATCATTGAAGTTGTTTTCAAATTATGTACCATGTCTTTTAAGGAGGGAAACATTAACAGAAATATTGCGAGACTAATGTAATTATTTCATTTCTATTTTCATGTTCGTCATCTACTTATTCCAAAGAAGTAATTAGCTCCCTGATTTTATGCGGAAAAATATTTTTTTCTAAATTTTATTGATAGATGCAAAATAATATTAACATAACCAGATAACAGCTGTTTTCTCTAGATAAAACGATTTTATAAATAGTTTCTTTTGTAGGTTCTTTTTTTTGCAAACGGAGCCAGTATAAATGTTAAGTTCAATAAACCATATACAAGCTTGCATATATTCGCATTACACTAGAATTGTTACAATCACAATAAGGGAAATTATTTCGCTATATTCGTTCATTGCAAAAATATTTATAAATTTAGACGAAATTCAAGGACGCAACGAGTGTTGTTGTGCGTAAATTAACGCTCAAATACAATATTCAATTTTATAAGAGTGTCACAAGTCAAACAAGATAAGAAAAAACCTAAAATACAGTTCAATATTACTTTGGCGAACACCTTTCGAGAATAATACTACTTTCATGCGAAGAATTTAAAATATATATAGCAATTAGCTAGTTAAAATTTAATTTATAGGAATCTTAAGCTAGGAAAGAAAAAATAATATATTCATGTACACTGATATCAATTCGGAGTATGCAATACACTTTTAGTTTGTTTTTTTTCTGGCAAAGTGGAAAAGAATTGTTTTGTCACATTCACATAGAGCAAAAGGCTCTTAGGTCCTTTCACATGTCTGGACCGAGTATGATTATCACTCATTCAGTATTAAATCTGACGATATCCTTGAAATTTTATTCTCTTCATTTAGCGATAAGTTTTCGATTAACAGAGGCACAATAGCTATAAAACCCCAACCTTCAAGTCGCAATTCGACTGGAGACACTTTAAAGAGAAACAATATTGATGATTTCAGATAATTTCTAATATACCTCAACGGAAGCGAGAGTATCGTCGAATCATATTGATTCTGCTTTTCTTGCCCAAGGTATTTTAATCAATCTCACAGCGCATTTGGAATATTTATGCCATACATTAGTTACCAGAAATTCTATTTTTGGAATTACTTTCCCATGTTAAATATTCCAATATTCCCAATTAAGACGGTTTCAACAATTAAGGCGCAAGTCCAGTATATTGCAATATTCGATCATCGGTCCCTGACTTTTATCAAATATAGGTGAACTTTTGATATAAATTCTAAAGATTTTCACCCGAACCTTATCCTTTATACATCAATGCGCGTGATAGGTATGATTCAAGGTCCAAGTATAAGATCCGCTGAGTGGTTGGATCTAGACTATCACAATATTCACAATTTTGGACCGTCTTTGTACATGCACTACCTGTTGCATTGTTTTTACAACATCTGCCTGAACGATATGTCGCGATTTCCTCTATTTTTCCTGAGATCCCAATTCTAAGTGGTAGTCATGGCCCAGAGCTTAAATCTAGCCCTTCAATCTCGACCTTAAGTGGTGGTTCAGTGCTCGTCGTCAAGAGTCAGCATCAAATTTTGCGGTCCTCGTAAATGATGTCTCGACAATGTGTCTATTCAATTTCTAACGGTTGGGCAACTTGAGGGATGAATCGAATTGGTGTTGGGGATTTTAGCAACAAGCGACAATTCCGAAAGGATGTCATACACTTTTAGATAAATAATTGGCTGATATATCTATCTTACTTCGAATCACTCATATCAGCTGACAGGTTATGATCCCATGATCCCCTTAAAATTATTCAAACCTGCTACAGTCTAGACTGCTTCACGGCTGGCGAAGAAACTATCGGCTCAAAGTTGATGGACTGGACAATTTCGGAGACTGGACTCCAAAGACGAACTTAAATCTTCTATATGGCTGTTGTGTAGAGGGCTTTGTGTTGTGATTTCAGGCGATGCAAGCTCTTGCATCCCGTAAAATACAGATGACGACATGAACGGATGACGAATTTTTATGATCTGGCTCCGGCGTGTGTGACACTAACCTTTGCATCCGCGCACACTCTGGCCTTCTTGTGCTCCTGCAAGAAAACTTCAGACCCGGGTTACACGGATAGCCTTGTGACTTGTAAATATCCAAACAACACTTCACGCTTCCGACTTCCTCTCTCGAGCTCTTAACCGCAACCCGGCTGCCATGTGGCTGTCAATCTTCCTTTGACATCCCACGACAAAATTGACGTGGGATGTGCAACTGTCAAGACCAACATGAGATGACAAGCTACATAGCAGCAAGGTGTGTTGGTGGTGGTCGCCCAGCGGCGTTGCCTGATTCATTATAATATGTTCTGTCACCGCTGAATGAATCTTCTTGCTCGCATTTTTAGGTCTTTGTGAAAATTTTTTTTACAAAGACCTACTAGTTTCGTGACCTGTCTGTCCGTCTGTCCGTCCGTCTGTCCGTCCGTCTGTCCGTCCGTCCGTCTGTCCGTCTGTCCGTCTGTCCGTCTGTCCGTGCGTCACAGCTGATTTCCTCAGAAACTATAGAAGCTAGAATGCTCAAACTTTGTGAAAAGGTCAAAAGTGATGGTCTCTCAAAAGTTAAGGCCTCAACAAAAATTTAAAAAATGTTTAAGGGGGGTCCCCCCTAATAACGAATTGGCCCTTAAAAATTTTTTTTCATTAAAGGTAGTCGAATGGGGTATCAAATCAAAGGTCTTGACAGGAAATTTTAGAATCTGAAATAATTCTAAAATTTCCTGTCAATTTTATGAATTAGGGGGTCCAGGGGAAGGCAAAATGTACCAAAAATTTGTGTCCCCCCCCCCCCCTCGCGATTGGACACCTTTCAGCCGAAAAATCTGAAAATTATCACGAACGTGGACCTTCATAAGTACAAGGGCAACAAATACCTCAGAAATCGAAATTCACTCAACTTTGTTAATAATAGTATGATTTGTAGATTTTAAATTTTTGCCCATAAAATCAAAACGGTACCTTTAAACTTCTTGAAATTTCGCAATTATATAGACTAATATAAGATATATATGTTCACAAAATTTAATTGAGATCGAATCATAATCAAGTGAGTTATAGCGATTTCAATTATATGGAATTACACCAACAATAACACGTGTTTATGGTTGATATAAGGTTTTCCAATAAGAGGTGTTATTTTGATATTAAAAGAAAAATGCCATTTTTACTAACAATGATCGAATGTTTATTTCATTATAAAGAAGAAGATATGCCGTTAATATCAATAATTAACGTTGAGCAAATAACCACTACGACACGCTTACAGGACCATATCCTCTTCATGAAATTTTCCATAACCAAATCGCAAAGTGGTTGCCCTATGTCCTCGATAGCCTCACGAATTTCATCTTTGAGATCTTGAATCGACGCTGGGCTATCGGCATAGGCCTTCTCTATCACGTGGCTCCAAAGGAAGAAGTCGCAAGGTGTTAAATCAGAAGATCTATTCAAAATAACACCTCTTATTGGAAAACCCTATATATATTTAAAATTGACTTAGGCACTTTTATTTTCTTTCAATTTTCATGAAAATTTAAGGAATAGTGTTTAACTTGAACATGTTCAATCGGCCGAGCATTCAGAAAAATCATTTAAGCTAGATCGAAATGGCGGCTGCACTGTGCTTATGAAAGAAACTGTGCATCTTTTGTATAAATTTGAACGATTTCATATCCAAGTATTGGATGAATAACTCAAGTTATCGATTCACGCCATTAGAAAACTTGTTTCTAACCCTAGGATGTTTACAAAGACCTTCTGGTAGGAGCACTCTCCTGCTTACTCAACTTGTTTTACCTACTTCTGATTCCTTCACATGCTCATTGAATCGCACTATCGCTAATCGTTTTATCTGCCCCACGTAAATTTTGTAACATATATCGCATGTTATTCTATAAACTTCACTTTTCTCGTCCTTGGCCTTCGGGTCTTTTATGCTCCCTAACATCGTTTTTAGCTGGTTATGCCTGCTCGTTCCCACTGCCTCAATTAAGTTCCTGGGTAAAATTTGTTGTGGTGGCGTGTATATTTGGAAGATGGGATGCTTATTCTCCTTTTGAGTCGGTTGTCTACGTGGCGGTTTTCTGCGAACAATTTTGATAATTTCTCCCGTACCAGTTTTTTCCGCTTTAATAATATTTACTATTGTTCTTGTGTCGTATCCGTTCAATTCCGCCGTAGATAATAATTTTTTTCGCGAAAATATCTTTCTTTTGTCAATGGGACTGTAAGTAGTCGATGCACAATGCTGTTGTATGCCGCCATTTTTTGTTCAAACGTGTGATTTGAAGTTGCCGGAATTGTTCGCTGCGAATTCGTTGTTTTTCTGAATATGTTAAACTCTAGTTTCCCATTGTTTCTGATGATATTCAGGTCCAAGAAATGAATTGAGCCATTTTTCTCCTTCTCTATTGTGAATTTGAAGTTCGTGTGAATTTTGTTTAAGTTGTCTAGTATCTTCTCCGCATTGTCCTTCGGTACCACAGCTATCATGTCGTCCACTTATCTCTACCATACTCGCAGCAATTCATTCTTTCCATTCAGCTGTTTCTCGTTGCTTCCCATGAACCATTCAGTCAAAAGGGGTGATAAGTGATTACCCATTGCTAAACCTTTTATTATTTTGTAAAATTTATTGTGGAATGTGTAATGGTTTTAATTTCATAAGTCCGTCTGAGGAACCGACCTCTCATCGGTTCTAGACGTTAAGTCTGAGTAGTGCCAACGGATGGTACCAACCGGTCAACCAATCCGTGCACCGTAATCCATTCACGTGGTGGCTGCTTGTCGGCCAGCTAGATTGGAGAGGATTTCGGTCGCGGGTCTCCGAATGGATTGCGCTCATTTACAATCTTCAGCCACCAATACATGCCCGTTTTCAAACGCATCACCAAAACAAAACCATACGGAGAGGAAACCTATTTTACGTTACTCCGTATTTCATCATTAATCAGTCAAAGAACAAAATCTAATTTTTACTTCACGTTCTCGAATTTCCGACGCGGTACCGAAAAGTATACTACGTTAACTCAACCCGACGAAAGCTACGCTAATAAAAAGGCAAAACACCAAAGGTACCGCGTACCGTGCGCGACGCGACACCGATCTCAGCGGATTTTCTCAGACCCTACCCTCGCGACGGCATACCTACCCTGCACTCTATCTCCGGCTGAAAGGAAGAACCACTTGAAAGGAAAGTCGTGTTTTTAGTTAGCAATTCATGGTTTTTTAGGGTTTTGTAAAATAATTTTACAAAACCCTACTAGTTTCGCGACCAGTCTGTCCGTCTGTCCGTCCGTCCGTCCATCCGTGTGTCACAGCAGTTTTTCTCGGAAACTACTTAAGCTAGAAACATCAAATTTTTGTGTGTAGGTGTAAAGTGGTGATCTCTTCAAAGTTCAACTACAAAAAAATTTTATAAGGTATTTAAGGGGAGTCTCCCCATATAGGAGAGTGACTCCCCGAAAAAAAAATTTCATTGAAGGTAGCCGATATGGATATCAAATGAAAGGTCTTGATGGGAACTTTTCAAAACAGGTCTTAGTTTGGCAAAATTTGCTTCGAGGGGCGCACAGGGAGGGGAAATACACGAAAAATTTGTGTCCCCCCCCCCCCCTCGCGATTGGACACCTGTGATCCGAAAAATCTGAAAAAAATCAGGAATGTAGGCCTTGGTAAGTAAAACAACAACAAATATGTGAGAAGTCACAATTCAATGAACTTTGTTAGCAATAATATGATTTATCGATTTTATGTTTTCTTGAATAAAATCTTAACGGTACCCTTAAATTCAATGAAGTTCAGTACATAGATGTCTTTTTATAAGATTGATCTATCCTGAAAGTTTCATAAAGATTGAATCATATTTAGCGATGTTATAGCGGTTTGAATTTTCCTGTATTACTATGGAACAATATGCGCTGCATTTATTACTATGGCAACATATGGCTATGGAACAACATGCGCTTTTTACTGACTCAGACAATACAGTTTTGCTAGGATTTGCATGAAAATTTCAGGAACGATAGGTGTTTTGAATATCTTTGAGAATCGGTTCAGCTAGTGGTATCAGTAATTGTAAAACAAAATAGTGGCTGTTTTAAATGCGAAGAGTGAATAATTTTGAGTTATTTTTTCCCAACTTCAACGTTTAAGGTGCATGTTTTGAACACATGATTCAATTTAATGAATGACTGAAGATGAGTACCTACAATTAATGCTCATAAGTGAAACAAGTCAAGGAGGTGGGAGAGAGCTCCTAGCAAAAGGGTTTTGTAACCATTCTAGGATTCGAAAAGATTGGCCATTAATCGATGATAACAGTACAGGAGAGTGGCCCCTGAAAAAAAAATTCATCAAACGTAGCCGATATGAGTATGAAATGAAAGTTTTCGTGGGAGCTTTTCAAAACAGTTGTTAAACTGTCAGTTTTTGCTTCAGTGGGGGCACAGGGGGGAAATACATGAAAAATGTGTTTCCTCCGTCGCGGATGGACATCTGAAATAATTATCAAGGGAGATATTTATGACTATAACATTACTAAAAACCTCAGAAGTCGAAATTAGTTCAACTTTGTTAATAATAGTATGATCTTCGTATTTCATATTTTCTCCAATAAAATCGTCTTTGACATGTTTCTTGATTTGATTCGATCTGGTGACTGCATTTTGTAAATTGAATACAAAACCCTTCTGACATGAGCGTAGGTCTGTTTATCCAACTTGTTATTCTCTGATTTAACTTTTAAGTTTTTTATGATAATTCTATTCAAGTTTTAATATTTTCTCTCAGTTCATCATTTTCATAGTAATCACGGAGAAAACCATAAAATTTAATGTGATTTAATAATAAAAATAATTTTTGAATATTATCAAGTAAATCTAAATAGTAAATTCTTGTTCTCTTTTCTTTTGTACTAACTATATTAAAAGCTTCTTATTCTTAAATTACAGTTTTAATTAACGTGTTCTTGTTGTTGTGCTTTTGAAACAAAAGGAAGTTGATTTCTTTCACTTCATCAAAATTATCGGCTAACGATAAAGAAATATACAATTTTTGAAAAGCACGCCATTGAATTTATTACTGGTAGGAATATTCATATTGATTTGAAGTATTAAGTTAATTCCGAAATGAAAAAAAAAAATAATTATGGGTGCATTCCACTATTAAATTGACTGATAGAGAGAGGAATAGAAAGATAATAGTTTCCAAAAAATATATTTATCCAGCAGGAATGTTAGGGATTTTTTTTTTCTTTTTTTATAAAATGAAAGCCTCAATTAGCTCACTGAAGTTTTGCAGTTGATTCGGTAGAAACCTTTCTATGGTCTTAAAATTTTATCGAAAGAGATCTTTTCAAGATTAATTCCTCGCATTCAAACATGATGATATTACACTTGTGCAGGGCTAATACAGTTCTCATTCTCAGACGTGCAGTTCATGATTTTTTTAACGTACTTTATGAATAGGCAATACAAAATAATATATACAAATTATCTAAGCAAATGCATGAACAGAATTTTGTGAACTATTCAAAGGTGCCGATTGAAAGAATACAACGCAGGTTGTATTCCAAAACATTTACGACTATTCAAAACAGGGCATTTCTTATATTAAATAGTTTTTCATTACGTATTTACACTACAATGAATTCTCTAGAATTTCCCTTTTAAAAACTTCAACGGGCACAAAAAAAAACTGTGACTAATTATAACACAATCAAACCTAAATTTTCTCGCCAATTGCAATTATATTAAAAGAATATGCGATCTATATTCGGAGTTGCTTTAGTTTTTTCTTTTTTCGTTTTAGCGGTGTGTAGTATTAGGGAGGCTGATTTTTCCTCTCAAAATTTACGTGAGAGTTCTGATTCACCACCATTTTCTTTGTCCTAAGATCTCGTTACATTTATATTGACTGTACAGTTCAATAGAAATTAACTATTTGGTCTTTAGTACAACTAAAACCCTATTGTCCTCAATTTTTTCTAGTTTTCATTTTTTCTTTGTTTTAACTGATCTATTAACCACATATTGTATTCTCAAGGAATACTGCTTCCATTTGCTTTCTAAGTTATGAATAGACTATTATTTCAACTCTTGATAATTAAGTTCCAGCACCAGAACATGTAGAGGGATTAAATTTTAACATGCATTTAATTAATTAGCTTTCCCCTTAGGTATATTCAAAAGTTATAAAAAAACATATTCCGGTTTATGTATGCTGACAATGTCATAGTTGATTTCCATCAGGCCGAAATTGGAGCGAGTCAATGAGCTAGTCAAGTTCAGTTTAAAGATAGTTGAGTTTTACGATTTAAGAATACAGACAGTTCGCAGCACCAAGTTGAACCGCAGAAATCAACAAACTGCAAAATCTATAATTGATCCGTTTTAGCTCGGTTGAACACCCCTTTTCCTCGATGGTTAGTGACTCCATTTTGACTTCCGACTGACGTTACCTTCGATAATAATCTGTAGGGTTTAGCTAGTTCAAAGGCTGTTCCAGGCAGCAGAATAACTGGAGTTGAAACATGTCCAGATTCAACGCCTAACATATTTGGATATTCATCGTCTCCAAAATCTGCTATCTCTCGGGCTTGGTCTATCCAAGGATTCCAAATGACTGTGTCGAGGAAATTGTATTTTTGCAGCCTCCTCTTTCGTCCGGAGACAACATTCGCAATAAGTTGTTCTGGTGGTGTATGTTGATATATTCTATCTGTCCATTCACCTATTGTAACAACTTCACGACCTTCTTGGTAGGTAGCGCCATCTCTAGTCTTATCAATAAATGTACAACCGTGTAAACCTGTTATTTGGCATCGGCGCACATCGGGAACCTTCAGGTAGGTATGTAGGAGTAAATTGAATGAAAAGGTTAAGTCCTTACTAGGGTTGTAAACACCGATACGAAAGTGCAATTCTTTTTCATGTAGTATCAATCGGTACGTTATTCGAAATGGATAATTCCGCATTGATCTAGATAATCCCGCATTGATCCATTAAAGAAAATAATGCTTCGACATCGCCATCGTGTAATCGTTCAGGAGGTCGTTCAAATGTTAATCTGGTAGTCCTTACAAATCCATGTTGCGGCCTGCGCTCCTCTGTAATATATTAGCGCTAAACCGTGATACCTGTCTTGTCCGGCCGTATCCCACGTTTCCAATTTAACTGTCGTATCATCTATACAAGCAAATCTAATTTCCTTGGTAGCTCTGAGGCCAAATGGTGGGAACATTCATTGGCACACTGTAGTACTGCTAAAACGGCTGGTACGGCATTGAAGGTGGGTATATTGTTGGCACACCTGCTGGTGGGTAAACTGCTGCAACCTGATCGATAGGTATGTTGCTTATCGGAGCCGGTGGAGTAGCAGCATAATAAATGGCACCATTCGTTGCACATATAGTCTGTTCCTAAATAGCGGGAGGAATCCGGAAAAACAGACTATTAGAGCGGCGAAACGAAAACTCACTTATGGAATCGTATTTAAAGTGCTACTTTTTATGGTTACCTTACAAACAGGAAATTAAGGTCACTTACCTACCTTTTCGGTTGGCTCGTACTCGTATTCTTCTTGCCTTTTTTCCAATTCCTGCAATCCGACGAGTTATGGGGTTTGTTGTCGCAACAGTTGGTGATTGAATCGAAGCGTTACTATTTACCCTTTTGGAACTGTCGGCACACTCAGGGACTTCTTCATGGGTGGCGGCCACTACGTGCACACTTTACTCCCATGTGGCTGTCAAATCCTCTTGACATCCCACGACAAAATTGACGTGGGATGTGAGCTCGTCGCAACTAACGTGAAATGACAAGCCACGTAGCGGCAAAGTGTGTTAGTATTGGTCGCCAGCGGCGTCGCATGATTCATTACAAATGTGCAATAGGTTTCGTTCATGCATAGTACTGCTAGCTACGAATATTGCCGTACTTTCTTTTTCCATCCAACTGTGTTGTCAAAGCTCTCCATCCATTTTTAGGGTTTTGTAAAATAACTTCACAAAACCCTACTAAAATCGCGTCCTGTTTGTCCGTCTGTCTGTCTGTCTGTCCGTCCATCCGTCCGCCCGTATGTCACAGCAGTTTTTCTCGGAAACTACTTAAGTTAGAAACATCAAATTTTGTATGTAGGTGTAAAGTGGTGCTCTCTTTAAAGTTCAACAACAAAAAAAATTTTATAAGGTATTTAAGGGGGGACTCTCCATATAGGGGAGTGATCCCCCGAAAAAAAATTTCATCAAAGGTAACCACGGAAGTCACCGCAGTTGCAGACATTAAGTATTAGCAGAGGGGTGCGTAGCTCGGGGTGGCATACTGAGGCCGGCTAGCGCTCAGTCGTGTCGTGGGACTTCCGGGACACCCTCTGCTCGTGCTGAGCCACCTTACAAATAAATACTACCACAAAGGGAAAAGGACGGGAAAGGGAGAGGAAATTTTGAGAAATGAAAAATTTAAAAAAACTTAGTAAAACATGGCCATTTATTGAATTCAAAAAAAAAAGAAATTTAAAAATTCAAAAAAAGAAATATATCAATCAAAATAAAAACAAACAGACCCCTCAATAATTTTTTTTAATGCAAAACAAACTATTTAAGATATTAATCAAAAAAAAAAATAGTCAATTTCAATAAGCTGGGGGAAAAATATGTACACTCAGAGAAAAACGTTGGTAAAATCAACTATTTTCATGAGTTGATTTTGCGTCTACTACAAAAATTGTGCAAATGACAACGCGAAAGTTGTTATTTGCTATTTTAAACTATGTGCCGTTGTAGTTTTACGACGGAACTGGTAAGAAAAAGTAACCAACCATTAAGAATGGTCTACGAACAATGTACATAGTTAATGTACCAGATGATCGCTGCTTAACAACGACATTAGGCTGCTGACAATGAAGTTGGTTACTCAACCTCTGCGCATGGTTGTCCTATCATAGTCGTTGTATGCTCATCTTTTTCGAAGTTGCAACGACAATTCTCGTTAAGTCTCCTGTACTCCTATGCCATCCAAAGCTGTTCAAGAATATTTCTTAATAAGCAGAAAATAGCTCTGTTCTAAAGGTCTGCTTATGGGATTTTCCTTTCTGTAGGGGTAAAATTATATGATTATAATAAAACCAAAATAAGAATAAAAATAACAAATTAATCGGTTCCAAGTTTTATTATAATTGCTTATATCCGTGATCAAATATAGCTAAATGATTTATTTTCCCTTTAAACATAATACGAAAATCTATCATAAAGATAAAACCAAATATTTTCAAAAAAATTTAATTCGATAGTAACAAAGATTTTTAGAGCTAACGAAAATATCT